>JAQHQX010000369.1:0-13751 GCA_034694425.1 Arrhopalites sp. Gr-Col-00791
CGACTTACTGTTGCACATAACTGTACTAAGTGTAATATTTCAAGTATCTGTATTCACATTCCCACCAGTTGACACCTTGTCGTTGAGAATAACACATTGACATTTCAGTGGATTCGTCACTTTAATCATGGAGATTACGATCCAGAATTGTTGCTACTTTTGCTGTTGTTGCTGGTGATCCTGTAAAAATGAGGAGCCACCGCACCAATAGTAACAATAACAACAACCAAAACAACAATCATCACGTGCATAGTGTACTGTCTATTTTTTTTATTTCGTGCACTTAGACACCAGAAACTACTAAGCGACAAAGGCTCTTTGGAAGCATCAACTAAGGGAACGAAGTTTAAACATCTTTGAAATTTTTTTTACTATTAAGTATATCTATTGTAAGTACATATATGTAAGTAGGTAAAAAATCATATTGATCGAGGCATTTTAAAAACTCCGACGACACAATTAAAATTAAGACATTAAAGGTCTGCAAAATCTGCCACTGCATCCGTATCACAGTCAATCTCGCTTTCAAAGTCTTGTAATTCGTCGATATTTTCATGTAAATTATTTTCGAGTATGCTATCTCTTTCCCACATTCTGTCTTTGTATTTTTTGACCCCTTGGCAATTGTTTTTGTTGACCTTCTTTAGGCATTTTTATTCCCCTTAGGATCACGTTTTCAATGATATTTTTTTGCACCAGTAATATTTAGCCAATATTATGGAGAAATCAGCCTATGAATTTGCCATGTACTCATAAAACTCATAATGACTGACTTGGTCGGTAAATATTTTACCAAATTGGCAAACCAGTCAAGAAAATGCTCAGAATTCATGGAGGAATGATAGTCTCTATTTCCGGTTTTTGAAATAAAGTCATCTCTGACATTGTTACCCTCAATAAAGCTTTCAGACGTTCCACAATAGTTTATAATTATTCGACCTGGGCCATTTTCCCTTCTTGTTCATATTTTTTTCGAAATAATATATTGTCGTCTGTGAAGGGCTACACTATCCTTGTCTAGGAAAATTGGTTTTTTGTTGACACGTCGGTATTTGAAATGGCATTTTTTTGTCATCCATTTCCAGAATTTAGTTGTAATAACTTTTGGGAAATTTCATTTTTTTCACATTAAATTTGAATTATCTTTGACTGATGGATACAATTTTTTCAGCATTATCATCCTCACTATGAACTTTTAATACACTTCTTCCTGAAACTCCCGACAAATTTGCCACAAACTGTGACACATTGGAATATTCTTGTAATAGATGTTGCAAGAAAACTTTGTCGTTGATTTTATCCTTCAGATTTTCATTGTCTAACTTGACCTTAAGCATTTTAAAATAAGTACTGAACGTTTACTCTCTCAATGTAAATTTTTGAGGACTCATTGCAAGTTTAAAGTATGAAATTGTTTCATTTATCGATGTATCCATAATATTTTAAAATTCTAATTTAGGCAAAAATGTTTAAACCTCGTTCCCTTAGTTGATGCTCCCAAAGAGCCTTTGTCGCTTAGTAGTTTCTGGTGTCTAAGTGCACGGAATAAAAAAATAGCAGAGATGTCGAAACTCAACTCATTTTCTAGCCAAATTTGTGAGTTTGGGTTGATTTTGAGTTCAGAAAAAATGACGAAAAGAGTTGTCATTAAACATGAACTTTGAAATTCTTTCTAATTAATTGATTTTGTCTCAAAAAGGACTATTTACTCTCAATGTCGGGTTCAAAAAACCTTGTGTCATCAGTAGTTGAAAGGTTTTACAAGCATCAAAAAGCACTAACTAAGCTTAGGATCAATGCTTGGTAGAAAGAATTCAAAATGACTTGAGTTTTTAGCAAAGATTTGTGTTTCTGCTTTTGTTTTCTTATAAATTTAAATAATGGAATTATTTATTTACTATCGAGTAAATTATTTTATTTTAAAATAGTGAAGGAATCACAATGTTTTGGTCGATACAAAATAACGTTGAATAGTGTATTTTAACTGTTGAAGAATTACGTGCACTTGTTCTTTTAGCTCCCGGACAAATTTTGTAGTTCTTATGTACTTGTAACAAATAACGTCTTCCTCAGTGTAAGTGAACGTACAGAAACAGACATATTAATTCGAATTAAAACTTAATTATAATAACGAAGCATTGATCCAAAGCTTAGTTAGTGATTTTTTGATGCTTGTACAACCTTTTAACTACCGCTGACACAGCCTTTTTTGAAACCGACATTGAGAGTAAGCGCTAAGGATTATTTTTATTTTTGAGTTGAGTTGAGTAACCAATGTTTGCATAATTAGTTGAGTTGAGTTCGTAGTCCTTAAACATAAAAAGAGTTGAGTTGAGCATATATGAGTTGGGGAACTGAGACGTTGAGCTGAGTTGAGTTGAGTCCCATTACCAATCGACATCTCTGAAGAATAGACAGTACATGTGTATGAAAGTGAAAGTTTTCAAACATTTGTTTTATTTCATACCTTGTGATATGATGGATACTGTATTTTGAAACAGTAGCCATTGCATTACAAGCGTTTGAAATAAATGCACGACAACGTCCTTCTAAAATATTCAGGTACATTTAATGTGCATTTGCAGAGTGTGTATACACATGTACGCGTACTTTAACCATTTGCTTGTTTTTGTTCCTTTGTGGGCTAGTAAGGACATTGTAATTTTGAATCCATGTCTTATTACCCCACAAAAGGACACAAACACAAGTAAAACCACAACAAGATAAGTGCAGTTTGTGTGGTGTGTAAGGAGAAGCAAAGTAGGGTTGTTGCCACTGCTGCTGTAGTTGGGGCTGCTGTGAATCCTTTGTTGGTGGGCTACCCCATCAGCAACAGCAACAGTAGTAACCCTCAAAACTTCTGGACCTGGTCAGCAGTCCACCCAATTTTTAATAAATGGACGACAACGTTCTTCTAAAATGTGCACGTACATTGAATGTACAGAGTGCGTATAAGGTACACTCGTGAAGGTAAGTGTACATGTGTCTACTCAAACACATTGTAAGTGAAAGTGAAAGTTTTCAAACACTTCATTTGTTTGGTTCCTTGGAGTTAATCGGACACTGTAATTTTGAATCAGTATATGGTTATCTCTCAAGACATTAAACAAATGCACAACGACTTGGATTAACCATCCTCAAAAAAATCCATTAACTTGATACCTTGTGAGATAATGATACACTGTATTTTAACAAGTTCTTCGTTATACCACGATGGTAACAAAATAATGGTACAAAGACGACTGTGAAGGAAAGATTTCTTGGCTTCCATGGATGATGATTTATTATTATTATTATTTTTATTTGAGTGTTGAAGAAAATGGGAAACGGCCACGGGGGACCTACTATACATCCTAGATAGTACTTAGCCCATGAACACTTTTAAAAACTAAATTTTATTCTAATATGTAATATAATTGTGGTTTCTTATTTACAAAATGTCATGTAGGTGTATAAGGTAAATTTAAAAAAGTTATTCTGACACCACTTTGTTCAAACGCTCATCAATCAACCACTGGTTAACTATTTTAATAAATTTACTTAAGGAAATGTCTAAATAACTGTCTAATTTAACTGTACTTGTTGCTACAAAAGCAATACTAATAACCTCCGAAACTTCTGGACCTGGTTAGCAGTCCACCAACACCCAAATTGTAATTTTTGTAATAATAAAATATGATAGTTTACAATTCCAAGCGATGCATAACTAAAGTGATATTAACAAAATGAATGTGAATGGAGTTCATTCTCAGAGTTGGAGGTTAGAAATCTGCATCATTTTGTAATTGATTAATGAAGCAGATTTTTAGCTTTTGACTGCGAGCGAGCAAATCAACATCAACACAAATAAACATCGTTGGTTGGATTCTTTAACTTTATTTGAGCGTCAATAAATACTAATAATAACAGTCAGAATTTGGCAGTGAATAAGTAAATGCCTTTTACTGGCCCTATTGAAAAGTGTTTAATTGGTATAAAAAAGTAAAGGCTAATTATATACATAATGAATGTGATGCTTAGGTCTTATCTAAAACAAACAGGGCCTACTTCGAAACCCAATTTTGATTAATTTAACCCAAAAATGTCTATTGTATTTGGACGTCAATTTGTCGGAAAAAGTCCGAAAAAACCTAGAAAAATCGGCGAATTCCCGGGTTCCCGGAATTTTTGGAATTCCCGTCCCGATTATGGGCTTTCGGAAAATCCTGGGAACAATACAATCCCTAAACTTTACAGAGTTGGATTCTTTTTTAGCTGAATTGTCCACGTCCCAGTCTCTCATTTCGTGGTATGATCAAATTGTTTACATAATCACAAGGAATACAGATTGTGTGCATGATAACGAATAAGGGAGAACGGAGCAAAAACAGCCACTTGCAACTTAAGCTTTTATACAAAAGCCTTTGAGTGCATTCGCGACGTTAGCTACATGAATCGAAAGTTCATCATTTTTCCCACATTTTGGATATGTCCACTTTCATTAAAAGTCAAAATGTTGGTTTTAATTTATTTTAAAAATTTGGTCTCAAAAATGGGTACACGGGGCAAAAGCAGCCACTTGAACAAAATCTCTAATATCATTTTTCCATGTGGAACCTCAAGTCCCACAATTTTTTGTAATCAAGAACATGTCTTGTTGACACTTTTTGACGAATCAGAAATAATTATCCAGAGTGAAATAGCCATTTTTAAAGAGTGGCTTACTTTTGGGGGTACTCCCTAATGTTAATTTTTTTACTTTTGTTTTTATTTTTCTACAAAGATGGTTCGATGCGGGAATTATCTAAATCAGATGCAGAATTGATGGGGCTACAAAACTGCTGTGAACACCTTTACGCTAGAATGTGTCCCTTAATTGTAATTAATTAACAACAAAGTGGCTGTTTTTGCACTGTTCTCCCTTACGGCTATTCATATCGTTGAGCTCGTTATTATGTGAATGAATCTCATTAACATTAACAAAGTGCATTACATTTTTGACATTTGGGGAGACGCTGCATTCACGATGATTTTGAAGTGGAATTATCAATTTGTCCGAAACTATTAATGAGAGTCGAATCGTACAGAGGACAATCAGAATCTTGTTCAGAAACAGGATGAAGCTGTTCAAGCGTTTGCAAAGTTGTTGAGCTCAACTTTTCAATGAAAAGAACCATCAAAAATACATTGTAAAATTGAAGCAGGAGATAGTAAATTCTTCCCTAGAAATGTTGTAAAGGTCATATCTTAGAGTGCAGTATTCATGTACTCTGAATTGGCTTCTTCCTGGTCGCTCTGAAAATCAAATTCTTATTAACCGTATTAACTGATGCACATTGAAAATTCCCGCGATCTTATTGGAAAAGTCAAAGTTAAGAAAAACAAGGTAGTGGCTTGTAATAGCGTTAGTTGCTTGTCAACTTTTTATTGATGATGACTGTATGTATTTTGGATATGTAGCATAACTTTGAACTTTGGCCCCTTTTATGTGTCCGTTTTTGTAAAATAGTACGATGTACTAAATAACTTGCCACTTGAATAAATAAACTAAACTAAACTAAACTTCCTTGCCAGATGAGGATATTGGTAGTAAAACAACTGGAGATCAATTTGTAGACTGAAAGAATCCCAATCTTAAACATGCAAGGTACACCTGTACAATGAATTGTGATCCAAACAGTGACGAATTCCTTTACATGATAGCTTGTACAGGTATAATTTTTCAATACAGAATAATAAGATTGAAGATAGTTCATCAAGAAGCTTGAGTTTGTTGTTGTTCGATTTCCAACTTGTACGCACCATCAGCAATATAATTTAAAATTTTTTTTGAATCAACCAAAGAGAGCTGCTGGTGGAGGTTCATTGCTTATGCAACTTTACTATTCTCACTACTACTTTTTGAGGACGTAGCGTACGATGTGGGGGGCAGATGCGGGGTTTTCACGTAAGCAAGAAAGAATAAAAGGAAAGGAAAAGTGTACAGTGGATGATCAGGTGATTCATAAAAGATAAAACCTCCGCATGCGGGTTCAATTGAGCTGGAGCCGGTTGGTGGGTCGTGTCAAATCGCTAGCGCAGATAGTGCCAACCACAGGAAGTTCTTGTTGACGTACAGTAAAGCAAAGTCTCAACCAAGTCTGGACTGTCAGTGTGAGCAGCTCGGAACTAAGTTTCTATTGATTTTACTCTCCCTCCTCCTCCCCAGTTCGTTCATTCCTCTTACTCTAGAGTACGGCGGACAAAGTCGTCGTCCAACTTCCATTTTACCTACCCTTCCCTACCCCTCCGCAGAATTTCTCCCGTAGAGTAGGGAATAACAAAATATACATGCCAACATCTCTCCTTGTGTACATGGACGCTACAGGAAGCAATAGCTAAACAAACTCTAGCTTTTGTACAGAAACACACTCACATACCCGACCCACCTTTCGTCTCTTCATTTTCTCTCCTCGTTTTCCAGACAACTTTCTCTGGGAACTCTGTAGACAGCGCTAGGTGCTTTGTGATGCATTTCAGTCGGCAAAATTCTAGTTTCGTGCTTTTCCTCCTCGTTGTTGCTTTCTCTATATAAAGTACACACACACAAGGATATGTATATATGCATATGTGATGATGTCTAAACTCTCTCTCTCTCTCTCGTACACACGAGTCCTTTTTCCTCCTCCTCTACTACGAGAGGAGAAAGGGCCACTGCTTCGACTCCGACACGAGGACGAGAGTTGACTCCCGAACCAGCCGAACTCGATCCGCCGATTCAATCCACACTCTTCTCAAATTCACACAAGATCCGTCTCGACATTCCTCCGTATAAACGAGCCCATCACATCCAAAAGTTCAAAAGAAACACGGAGAGGAGAGAGAGGACAGTCAAGAAGGAAAAAATTTATTATCAAAAAAAATACCTTTCAATAAGTTAAAGAATTTTTGTGGGTGAATTTTTGTGTACACAAAACTCGGCTCTTCCTCTCCTCCTTTACCAAGTGAGAAGGGTTCAGTGCAGGAAAAACCTACCAAATTTCCCTCTTACCGACACCCACCTTGAAACTACAACTCAAGTTAACTTGTTCAAAAATAATTATTCAATTATTCAGCTAGACAGACATTATAGTACACAATACACACAGTACTTGATACCAATACAACACAGCACACACCCAAGTGCACTCGGAAAGCTTTTATAAAATTTTACAAATTAAAATATTCATTACACAAATGTTACAACATTTGAGTTTTATTTGTTGAAATTGCTTTGTATTTTCTAAAAAGAGGAGGAAATTTGTCATCTATGACTAGGGTTACCAAGACTAACAAAAGAATTTTTCAAAGAGAGAAGGACGGACAGACCCCCCTTTCCCCAATGTAGATTATTTCTTTGACCTCTCGATGACTAGCCCCTTGGAAAAAACCGGTAAACTATACAAATAACTACATAGGTATGTACATTTAATATTAGTCGTATAAATATTATTTTGTAACATTGTTACACTCACACTTTCACACATCCACACACACAGAAAGAAACTCATTCATCCATCATGGTAATATAATGCCTGCATCACAAGAAATCGCGTGTCCAAATCAAATTATGGTGAAATAATCTCATTCAAGTCTATTGTGAGTGTACATGAACTTCGACTCGTACTTCTCCAGAATCCACCATCCCTCCTCTTTACATTAATAATAAAAGTATATCTATCATTCTGTACTCCATACAGTTTCCTTGTTGTTTCTTGTATATTTTTCAACGATTGATATTTGATCTGGATCAAATCTTTGTCTCTTACATCTAAAGAGTTGATCTCCAGTGAAAAAGTGATTTTCAAAAAACACTGAAAAAAAGCTACAAAAGGCTCAGGTCGTGTTGATGTTGGTGTTGGTGAGGGCTCGTGGAATGTACACATGAGAAGAAAGTGTCTGCAGAAAAGTGAAATAAACTAGAGTGTGACTGAAAAAGTAAAGTGGATTCAATGGACTTGAATTGAAAAGATTGACCAAGACTGAAAACCAACAGAAACAAGCTTTTACTTGAGATTACTTACTTATGACACGGATCACATCCTTCCACTCCTACAAAGAAAGGCAGAAACGAGAATTCGACTGATAATAAGTGCAGAGGTGGTGAGATTGAGAGAAGAAAAAAAATTGGAGGCCAGTGTGCGTGTGTGTGTGGTGTTTGATGAGAAGCAGAGTAGGAAAAAACTTGTTTATGCAAGGCAAGTAATCACAATTTAAGAAACACAAGAAGGAACTCACAAGGAGAAATGTCTTAAGAGAAAGACTCGAGTGAAATAGAAAAAAAGGGAAAAAGGGATTCGAGATTGGCCAAGGTTCGTTGTTTTTTGAGAGAAAAAAAATCCTCTACGAAAAGGACTTTTGTGAACGAGAGGAAAAGTGTAAGTGTACGAGGTATATGGGAGTGAGTGAGTGAGTGTGTATTTGTAGTGCAAGTATATACACATAACTCTTGATTGAGTAGTACTGACAGTACTACTTGTTTTCTAGGTCTTTTTACTAGTCAACCCAAGTCAACTCGCACCGTACAACTCGACGGCCATAAGCACAAATGCTGCTGTTGTGAGTGAAGAGTTAAAAAAAAGAGAAAACCAGAAGAGTATACAGTACGAGAAGAACAAGGAGACCGTGGCAGTGGCACGGAGGCCGAGGAGAAGAGAAAATAAGGTGAGTCCTCTACGATCAATCAATAAATCAATTTTTATTCTTAAATGTTCTCACAGGCTCAAATGAAAAGAGATTTTGAGCACACACACATGATATGAACAGCACATGGAAAAATGAACAAGGAGTAGTACAACCTTATGCTCGGATTGTTAATTCCAATTTATATTATGGGTCTTCTCGAGTGGATATGACTCTGTGTGTGTGGCAGTCACAAAAACTGAGAGGAATGACATTCCATTATTAACACTTGAGAGTTTTTCTCTGTGTAAAACTGAAAGTTTGCACAGGAATTGGATTGAGAGTCGAGGCACCCGAGACGTATGGAGTATGGATGGGGAGGGGACATGTATAAATCACAATCTGGGAAATCAGAGTACGCTTCATTTTACTATATCCAATATTTTTGTAGACAATGTTCTATTTTTTTGCCAAAGAATTTTTATTCATACTTTCCCATCTCCCTCTTCTCTTTTGTGTGCATTCTCAAAAGGGTATATATTGCCATTTTATGGATTTCTCCTTGGAAATATAAAGCGTGAGTGAGTGTGTGTACTTTTTCTGGTAATGTTAGACGGGGACAGTCGTAAGGCAGGCAAGGATGAGGAAATGAAGGGGTGGGGGAGTTTGTGAGTCTAAGGATTGTGAGGAAAAGCAAATCTTGACTTGACTGGATTTGAGCAAAGTACCCTTTTTTTAAGTTTCAACTTGTACACAGTCTACAATATGTTCTGTGTGTGCGTTCCATGGCCTACGAGGAATGATGGGATGGCTATAGGATTTATCAAAAGTTGTCCAAAGTTTTGCTCGTGAATTGTTGAAAGACAGAGAAAGAGCACAAGGGAGTAAGAGAGACAGAGGGGGGAGAAAAGTTGTCGAGATTCAAGTAATTAAATAAAATTTATCTGAGATGAAGACTTGCAACAAGCCGATTCATTCAATTAAAATTTAAGTGTACTACCTTATGGAGGACTTGCTACAGTTGAACCCGACTTTTTGGTGGCAAGACTCACGAAAATAATTTAATTTCCATCTTCAAAGAGTTCATGTCGACTTTGAATCGTATTTGTAAAGTAAATATGTGAAACCTCCATTGTACTCGTTGACCTTTTAACTCGCTCTTCAATATTTATCGATTTGAACAACAGATATTACGAAATAATATAAATGAATATTTCGGAATTGATTGATTCATGAATGAGGAAAATCTGAGGGAGGGGGGAGAGGATTAAATGAGCCACTCCCTTGGGGGTTTCTTTTTCGCCTCTATTCACATTTGCCAAAATTGATGCCCATTTGAGTTTGTAAAAGAAGAGTAGAAAAAAGAAGAAGGAGCACAATATATGGAGACGCCTCTATACAATCTCTCTCTCTCTCATTTGTCTCAGTGCACATACATACATCGTACATACCATGGATGGTAAAAACGGTAGTGGCCATTTCTTTGCCAATTCCTCTGATTTCCGCCAAGTACATACACTCTCTCCCAGTCTCTCTCCTCCTCCTCTCTTATATAAAGATAAAGCCATTGCACTCACGAATGTAGTTTCCGTTTGGTCACATCGCAACAAAAGGCTGGTTCCCTCCTCCAAAAATCCATAGATGAAATTCAGCGGGAAGTGAGTCTGGCAGCCTCCAAAACTCGAAACTCCCAAATCCTTTTTTTTCCACAGAGGTACACGAAAGATTCAATTTGTTCGAACGAGACGCAGTCTGATAACATAATAGTCGTTGTTTGAATTCTTGAATTCTATTTTGTATCCATTTTGTTGTTGTGAATAGAGTAAGACGAGTGTGCATGTGCAAGGGCAGAGTACATGATACATGGTCATCATCAAGTAAATATATATAGCCAGCAACGGAAGAAATTACAAAGGCCTAGAGGGACTGAAAACTTTGGTAAAAGTAGCAAGTATATTTCATTTTATTGCTGTCGAGAGAATTCATGGAAGTGAAGGATGGATGAAGTGGGGCCATATTACATAATTGATGGCAGGCGCAACTGATGGGCAAACCACAAATATGAACCCTCTGTGTGCATCTTCATCTTTTTAACCTCATCATTTATATATTGTTCAGTATCTTGTGTGTGTTTTCTGGGTGGCTACATTATAATTTAAGCATGTAGTCTGTAGGTGCTTAAAACACGCACACACACACACCTTCCTCCATACGCCAATAGATTCATTTGTTTTTAGAATCCATCAGAATGTGTTTACATGATTAAACTATAAAGAGAAAGTCAGTCCTTTTATTCGAGATGAGACGGAACGAAAGGAGGACCCTGCAGCAGGAAAATTATACGAGGGCAGTTGTCCTCACATTATTGCAAAAATATTTTTTTAAACACAGACTGCCTTCCTTCCTTCCATATTTTGTATACAAATATCACTTCTCATTACCAAAATACCAAGTACCAAGTGCAAGTTGTACATGTGTTTGTCACAGAGCAGTTGTAGCTATTCAAATGCGTCCATGACAATGACATATTGGACGATTCGTAGAGTAAGATAAATATTCATATGGTTCGAGTGTAATGCCTTGGGAATATTTGTTGTGTCTATGAGTAGTCTACATGAGTCGTGTAAACTACCTCACCATCTCCCTGGCATGTACACTGTGTTTACAATATTTCTTCTCAAAATACTTGCAGAGTATTGGTTTTACGTGCTCCTCCATCTCCACACACAATGTACATATAAATGTACATGGTATGGGCACACTACACTTTTACACTTGTGTATGATGTAGCACTTGGAAATCAATATTTTGAACATATTCATGCGGCTTGAGTCTCTCCTCTCATTTCCTACTCTGAGCACACACAAACAGCTACAGAGTTGGAGAGAAGATTAAATAAATAAAATATTTAATCCAAGATTATGACCGACTTTCTCTCTTTTTATTTCTCTTCTCCCCACTCACACAACTTTCATCCTACTGTTATTTTAGAACAAATACTTTTTAAATACTTTGAATAGTGTAAATCCCATACGTCAATGTCATACTTTTGGCACAAAATATAAAAAAATACAAACTAGAAACTCGATAGAAATAAAAGAGAGAGTTTGAAAAGTGGAGAGGGACGCGGCATTAAAGTCTTGAATGTCACCTTGTTTACAATAATCTAGATCCTTTGTAGAAAAAAGGACAACCATCAGAATCTGTCTCTCTGTCTATCGTATTGTATTTTTCCTCCATTTTCTACATCGTAAAAGCCATACATAAGAAGAAAGAAAAAGAACAACTTTCCATGTTTCCCTCTTGGAGACAGAACAAACAGTCTCAGAGTTGGAGGCAGAAGAGGGAATTGAGGATAATGGGAATGTGAGTAGAAGTAAGTTTCAAGATTTTCTTTTGGAGCAACTGGATGGAGTTTCATCGTGCATAAATTATGCGTATACAGAACAAGTAAAGCGAGATTAGGATGAAATCACGACGGCCTACAGTCAACGAGAGAATGGCATTGAGAATAAAAAACATGTAGTTACACACACACACATTCACAGATTCTGTCTCTCTGTCTACAGTATAAAGAACTAATATACATACATAAAGACATAGTTTAGAGATTCGAATTCCATGTAAAGTCGGGTCATGTAATGGGGAGGCTAAAATGAAAATTTAAAAGGTAATACTAATACAATTCAACGTAATGCTACGCGTAAACACGTTTCCCTACAAAGACCATTCTCCTGTATTATTCTACTGTTTATATTCAAACTGTACACTGTCTGTACATCAGGATGTCTAGTTTCTTGGTGCGGTATTTTCCATTTTCCCATTTTATTTTTCTCTTGTCTTGTGCATGTTCCAACTATCTGTAACCCCTCTCGCTGTGTCTGTCTACATGAAAGATACGAGATGGTTCCAATAAAAAGATTCACACACACACAATATAATGTGCATGGGGTTGGTATGACTTGACAATAGGTAGCCACGTACTGTTATGGTACGATCAAAATAGTCGATATGGATTGTAAGAGTTGCAAAGTGTAGTGTATATAACACTGTGAATGTGCGGGTGTTAGATGATTTGGCTACGAATGGTGAATAGAGAACGGGGAACGGTGAATGGGTTTTCCACGAAACACAACATTTTGCATTTATTTCAGTGTGTCAAGAGCTGCTCTAGAGCTGTTCCATGGGCACATGATTTTTCCTAGGGATTTTTCCATCTTTTTTGACTTTCAGTCAGGCAAACAGTATGGTTTCCTCTCCTCCGTTTTACATGCTGAGGAAGTGGATTGAGTCATCATCATGGTTCGCTGGAGTCTCAATCGGTTTCGGCTTTGCTTACCCAGCATTATTGTGACACAAGAGTCAGTGAGCTGGACAAAAGTCCATTTGGTCGCAGGATGTTCTTTTTGCGAGTCCACTTGTACCCATACTCACATATAACTTGAATGTTGTACTACTACTACTGTTGCTACTGTATCCCTCTATCTTGTCTTTTTGTTGCTGTCCTCAAAATATCCTTATAAATATGTAGCCTTCATGATCATGTGTGTCTACAACACAACTTAACTCAACTCTTCACCTTCAGTCCATGAGATTTCTACCAAAACATTGTACGTGTCATGACACAAGTACATTGTCCTTGTCTCCAGGGCCACCTGGGTATCCGGGAAACCCTGGCAACCCAATTTTGCCCTTTTCTCCCAACGGCCCTGCGACGATGAATGAGTGCATTTTAAAGCAACACAAAATAACCAAACAGAACGTTGCAAATCGCACAAGTCTAAGTGGTAATCTAATCTAAGTAATATTGTGTACCATTGCTTGCGAAGAATCGTCGGTGCACAAGTCAACTACTTAGAGGATCCGCTTCTCCAGGTGACCCCGGTGACCCTACAAGGATGCAAAAATGTAGACATTAAGTGTAACAGACGTAGTACACTTTGAAAGGGGTGCATTTATATCCATCCATTCATATTGTTAAGTTAGATTATTAATAGAACTGAACAGTGTCTCTGAAGGGTATCATGGCCCAGTATAAACTGGGTAGTAAAGGAGAGCTTCGCTTGTGTGAGCGAAGCTGCGATGATGAGTTGTTTCAATGTTGAAAGAGGAATTCTGGCTGACATTTTAAA
>JAQHQX010000370.1:0-13747 GCA_034694425.1 Arrhopalites sp. Gr-Col-00791
TGAAGATAACTGAGAATTTTTTACTCGAATCAACTTAAACATTTCTGGGTGGAAGGTGGCCCCTGCTTCTAATCTGAGTTTTTACATGGAGGTTTCACGAAAACTTGTTTTCGCAGTTTATTGATTTGATTTTAAATAAGATGCTCATCGCCACATGCGATGAGATGAGGTTGACAATGAAAAAACAAAGGTGACGATTTTGTGCTAAATGTTGGCTTGACACTCATCTCGTTTGACAAGTTGTCCCCTTTCTATTCAATCAATAACACACTCTCAAGCAGGTTTCTCAATACAAATTTTTAATCTTCAAAGAGTTGTTTTTAATTCATGAGCATTTTTCAAATTTTCCATTCACTCGTCTCACCTTCTCTTCGTTATTGGTGGAGCATAAGATTAGTCCAAAAATGTGGGGCTTCGTCGTGAGAGACGATCACCATCAGTTTGAAAATTAACAATTTGAATAAAAAAAATGTTAAATGGTGTACAGTTGAGCAAAAAATCCGTCTCCACTTGGGTGATCCTCATGACATGATGAGTCACCAAAAAAAGTTCCAAAACTCTTTGTTTCGTCCGGCTTATCCATCGCTTTTGACCAGACAGACAATTTTATGATTTCAATCGAATTCCAGATGAAACAATAACCTTTAGTTTTGAATCCACTAATCAATATTGTTGACTATTAAGGATGCAATTTTTTGACAAGTAGTGCATGACATTTCCAGAATATATGACAAATGCTAAGTAGTAGTCACCTTTGAAGGTGCTATTAAAAATTTTTACAGAAATATTTGTTTGTAGACGAGTGGTTTGCATTCTACATATCAAAATTCTAATATCCAGTATTCAATTACACCCAAAAGTTGTCTCCGCTGTTCCCATTACCTTTTAATGGTGCCAATTCTTTCAGTAGACACGACCCAGCAAGCCTTCATGATGCCATAATCAAAACGGTTTTACCTCGTTTCAATGCATCTTTAACCCGTCATGTTAACCAAGTGGCTCAAACTATGAAAACAATTGGTTCGTCATACAGGAAATCCAACAGTCAGAGTCAGAAGAGGAATCATTTAATTCTCGGGACTCAAATTATTAAAGGATCAGGGCGCCAGACGCCCTTGTAATTCTTGCCCTTCTGGAGGTCAAAGAGAGCGATCATCCGAACATATGATTAATTTAAGAATTGCTACAGGATCTCTAAGGAAGCTTCTTCAAAAAATTCCAGTCTCCACATTATGCCCAAATCTCCTGCCCATTATCATTGAAATGTGTTCTTAACAACTTGTATGGACAGATTAAAATATATTTCCAGATTCATCAAGTTTATTGCCAAAATGAAAAGTTGTATTGCTGAAATGACCAATTTTATTTCCATAAAAATTATTTCCGAAATAAATATAATTACTTCACTTCTCATCAACTCTTTTTTTACGGCAAACAGAAAATTATGTGGCTGACGAAAAATCACAGATTTTCACAGTTAATTGTTTGCCAAATTCAAGTCTGGTCACAATTCCATTTCAGCTGACTGGAGTGAACAATGACTTTTAGAAACTTAAGGCGGTTGAAAAAAATTAAATAGTAAACTCATCATGTCACTGGAAGCTCCTCTTCTGTTTGTTTCTCGCTTTTATCCTGAGCAGAAAGATGAGTTCCAAATATCCAGAATAAACTAATTGAAAATATTCACAACAAATTCCAATAAATACCAAAAAAAGTTTGAGGAATAAATAAAACAGGTTAAAAGCAAGGGAAAAAATATGCTTATCAATATTGATACATCTCCAGCAAGTGGAAAATTTAGAAAACAAACTCAGATTCAATGTAGAAAGAACGTGAATGAGTAATAAAGTGGATGCTATTTTTTGTGACAGTAAAAATATTGATTGAGCAGTAATTTTTTTGCAGTGTTTCTGAAGTTGTCGAACCGGCTCATTTCGGTCGCCAATTTTCAATATTTATTTACTGCCCGATTAATATTTTTACTGCTTGAAACATATTAAACCTAACAAAATTGCTGTCAAGAAAGGTCGACGACTTGGACTTTTTTGTCTGTACACGATTGCACTTGATTCTTTATTATTTAGGGAAAAAAATAAATGAGAACGAATTGATCCTCATAAAACCCTCAATTTTAAGTCGAGTAGGAAATTTTGATGAATATTGCACGAGTTGGTTATTGCTTATTCACATTTTGAAAAGACTTAAAATATTTGACTGGATGCCGGACACTTCATTGCAGAACATTTCATCACCAATAATTCATCGCACATATTTCATCATGCAGACACTTAATCGTTCGATAAATCATTATAAAGACATTTCATCAAGTGTACAATTCCACATGCCCAACAAAATCTTTTTGTTTTTTGAAATTGAAAAATTTGTTGATTTTGCAGAAACGACAATTACTGAAAATGCCTCAGTACAATCCTTTTAATTACACAATCAGCAGCAGTTGGATGGAAAGGGAAAAAATTCGATTTCAAGAAAAATCATAAATCTCAAATCCTCGTGAATATCGAAGAATTTATATTGTCAAAAAACCCAGAAAAAAATATGTTTATAGCCTGAGAAATTTTACCTAACATAATTTGGACTCCAGACTAAATCATGTAGTTAACCAAGAGCGACCATTCCGTCCATAGCTAAAAATAAATTGCATTTCCAAACTTATGCATTTGTTGGATCAAAAATAAAGGGTTACGGTTTTTGTACAGACAGAATTTTTTTTATCATATTTTTACCCCTTCTATCTAACTGCTACTGATTGTACTATTATTAAACCAAGGATTGTGCTTAAGCATTTGAAATTGTCTGAAAAAACAACATTTTCAATTTTTAAAAACAAAAAAATATTGTGTTGAAATATTTGTGTGATGATCTCTCCATGTACGTGTTAAAGCATTATGAAATGTGTGATAAACTGTCATGTGATGAAATCACACCAAGTTGATTATCTATCCGTCTACGCTGTTGATGAAATGAGTGAATAAAGTGAACAAACTGAGTGCAGATGTTTGAGAAACTTGCCGTAAATACTTTTAGAGTTTACAATGATCAAACATTTACGAAAACATTAAAATAGAATAAGGAATATCAGAAAAATCTTACATGAAAATTAAGAGTGGTGGTACAGTCAAGGCTGCTGCCAGAAGGAAGGCAGTTCCAGCAAATGATGACAAGGTTGCAGCATAAACTTCATTTATCAATGGACCATTCGCCACTCTTCCGAAAGCATTTATAATTCCAGCAAAAGCATTCGCTTTCCCAATCTCACCCCCAGGAACAATTTTAAGCAGCATCGATTTAGCACAGGAAACGTAGACCGAATCGAATAGGTCAACTCCCGCCCCTAAATTAGAAGATGAAATAGACACCCAGACATTATCATAATCATTCCAGTACAAGCTGCACCAACTACAATGTCCCTACATTTACGCTGATACTACATGAGCTCCATGATTTCAAAAGAGGTTCCCAACAACGGGGCATACCCTGCAATGTTAACAGAAGCCGTCATCAGCCTCCCCCATTTTAAATATTTTCTTTACAGAGACCCATCTCGTTTAATGCCGAGTATAAGACCCTTATCTTACAAAATAAACGCACCAGATCACATTAAACACTTTTTCAGGCCACTTTTGGATTAAAATTACGGTTTTGAGATATTTAAAGTTTTTCTCTTTCCATTTAGAATTTTCATATTTGGTAAAAGAATTGACAACCATATGGGACATTTTTTGACACAGTATCAAGTTGCAGTCATATGACCCTTAACCTCTAACGGACGATCAACTTTTACGTGATACTTCACATGGGAAAAAATATTTATTTGATTCAAAACACACTTAGCTTAAAGCAAACATCTAAATATTTTTTTAAAATTGGAATCAAATTTTTCATAATTAATTTCTTCAAAACAATTAAAACATTTTGTTTATAAGACGGAGCCATGAATCAGCTTGAGCGAGGGCCATCTTACTGGGTCCTGAGGCTGATTCGTGACAGACGCTGTTCAAATTGTGTAAGATTATGTTATGTACAGTGTGTCCATTTTAAAAGTACACTGAAAGTTTCCGCAAGGAAATGATTTCAATGGGAAGCAGACCGGGGGCGGGAACGTTCGGAAACTTTGAGTGTACTTTTAAAATGGACACACTGTACATATGTTATGTATAATTTCAACTGTACCCGAATTCCCAGCTATCCAACGTTATGCTACAAATATCTTGAATCAAATAAATATAAATCGCATGTGTCAAATATCTGTCTTGTTGAATTTGATGGTCCTGTGGATTTCAAGGGTCACACGACAGCAACTTGATACTGGCTAGAAAATTGTAGAATATGCTTGTCAATATTTCTACCAAATATAAAAATTCTAAATGGAAAGACAAAAACATTTTAAATACCTCAAGATGGTGATTTTGCTGCAAAAATGACCTGAAAATCGGTGTTTAATGTGACCTGGCAGGTTTAGTTTTAAGAGATGAGGATCGTATACTCGGGATTCAAATGAGATAGGTTGCAGAGAATCAAATATTACAAATGGGGGAGGTTATCAACAGCATTATTAACATGCATTGTTGGGAACTCCTTTTATTCGATTTTAGTTCGTGAATGTTCCTTTACAACTCTATAAATCAAAATGTATATCAAATACTGACCAAAATACATCATCCACCCAGCTGTGGCAAATGCATAAATGATTGATGCTACTATTTGACTGCAACATGATATGACACCAACAACAGCATCCCTCAATCCCAACATCCGGGTCAGAACAACCGCCGATCCAATGCAACCTGTTAAAAATTCCCGGTAATGTTCAAATTCAGTTCATATTGTCACCAAAGCTAAAAATAGTCTCATTTCCTTATACCCACTGATGTTAATAAGTAATGGAGTACTTTTTTCAATTCTTATACTCATACTCGTACCCGTACCCAAAACTACGAGTATCCAGAATCGGGACTCATACTCGGCGAGTATTTAAAATCCCAATATTCATACTAGACTCATTCTACTCAGACTAATATTTAAATACCCAATAATATTTTATAATAAGGAGTTGCATTGAATAAATATCGGGTAATAGGTTTGCTCCAACAAAAATACTGAAAACTCAAGCAAATTTTCTACCGGCAAAAATATTGAAAACCCAAGCAAAAATATTGAAAACTCATGCAAAAATATTGAAGGTACAGGCAAATTTTTTATCGGCCATTTTAGGTGGTTTGTTTGCTTCAAGTAGCGAGCGAAGCTAGTTAGAAAACGGTGAAAGCACTGTTATTTTTCACACGCATTTTTTTAACCCGAACTTTCAATATTTTTGCCTGTACTTTAAATACTTTTGCTTGAGTTTTCAGTATTCTTGCTGCAGTTTTCAATATTTCTGCTTGGGTTTTCAATTTTTTTGCCGGAGTTTAAATATTTTTTACCGGAGTTTTAATATTTTTGCTGGAGTTTCAATATTTTTGCTTGTGCTTCAAATATTTTTTCTTGAGCAAAAAATAACCAGGGTATAGCAAAACCCGGGTCGGTCGTGTTCGACCCGGGCCAAATGGGTTTTTTGGGTCGGGGTTTTATTGGGCTTTTTGGGTTTTTTGGGTCGAACTCTATGGCAAATTGGCGCGAAAATTTGAATTTAATTTAATTTTACCCATTTTACCCAGGACCCGGGCCAATTTACGACCCAAAAAACCCAAAAAAACCAAAAAACCCAATAAAACCCCGACCCAATAAAACCCATATGCCATATCCTGAAAATAACAGTCAATAAATATTGTATCATTATCAAATAAAGGTGGTTCATACAAACTCAAGCCTACATAACATTTTCACAATATAAAACCATATTTGATCCATCTGATCTACAGAATTTACCAATAAATGAACCAAAATTATTGAATCCGTCAAAGAAAGCATAATCTCCTCCATCCCATTGGAATTTGTACCGAGTGAAGAGGTAGGTCATCCGAAAGTCCACTGAAAACGATTTCAAAGTAATTAAAGTTATTTCTCATTGTTCTGAAAATTACTATGGAAAAGAATAGAAAACAACGCTTTAAAATTGATGATTTAAGCCCATTTGAAGTTTTTGCATAGTGATTGTCAGCGGTGGGCCAAAAATTATATAGCATTCCTTCACAGGTCACATTTAATAATCGAATTGACACCAAAACGACGTTGTCTTTGCCTTTGGTTTTTTGTCAAAAACAGCAATTTCAATGATGAAAAATTCATTGCGATTCATTCATACGTTGAAGAGCTTCCTCAAAAGGAAAACTGACGGTAACTATGAAAAAACTTCATGTTGGCCTGAAAAAGTCAAGAGAATGATGTGAGTACTCGACATGTAAAAGGAGGCCACGACGATCATGATGCCGAAGATTTGTAATCTTTTGGTTCCCTCTCTTTTTTTAAAGGGAACTTTGAGTGTGTCGACCACATTTCGATAATCGACCAGATTCTTCCAAACATTTTTCTTGGGTTTCTTCCTCTTTTCATCATCAACATTTTTTTCATCCTCTCTATTGTTGCTGCGAGTGTTGGGAATCAAGAAAAAAGTGTAGAGAATGAGGAATCCATTCATTGTGGCAGCTGTTATGAAAAGTTGAAGAAGGGTTAAACCTCTTTTGAAGAGGAAACCAAAAAATAGGGAGCCCAATGACATGGAAATGCTCATGAAAGCATTCGCTAGAGTCATACGGAACGTTTTCTGCTTATCACATACTGTGTCTCCAATGTAGGAGTTGAGGGCCACAAACATAGTGTCCCATTTCCCAGGAAATGCAATTGGAAGAGTCGCTGTAATGTTAACCAAAAGATTTAATTTAATTAATGACGATATACGCTATAAAATACCAAAAGAAAAAGGTTAGAACTCCCTCCGTCATCGTTTTGAGTTAGTATTTTATTACAGTAAAGGCTTCAACTACATTTTAACGCCTGGATTCGCGTACAAGTAGTGGCAATCAATTTTTTGCTGTTGTTCTTTCAGCAAAATATTACATTCAGAAACACTTTGCACATTGCACATAGAATATATAATAGCGCATGTGTTTTTCTAATTACACATGATGCAAATCCTAAGCACAAATCTGTGGATTTACTTTTCTTGGGTTTCTGTGAAAATCTGTAAATTTTATCGTACCACATGTAAAGAATTTATGCGACTAATAGAGAAGGATACTTATTATTAACAACTTATTAATTATGTGCCCTGCTGGCAAGTGGAGCGAAGCGACACTTGTTTCAGAATATATATTAGCATATCTGTAGAAATTCAGTTATAAAAAAGGCTAAAAGAATTTGTTTTTTTTACTTGTGTACAAATTAGAGACTTCAACTGACGTCAATGGGGGAATTAATTCATTTATAAAACGTGTCAACCGACAATTAGTAAATGAAAATGAAAACTCACAGAGGACAGCAACTGTTTCAGTATTCCAATTGGTCATGTAGAAGCTCAAAATTAGTACAGCAAAGCGTACCATGTGTCCCCCCAAGCTAAGGTACACCAACAATTTGCGACCATAGAAATCACTCCAGGCTCCAAACACCATGAGACCGATAGGTGTGAATACGCTTTCTAAAATAGAGTTCCACGACTCAACTGAGGCCACATACTTCTGTACAAGCCTCTCTTCATTCTGCAACATGGAGACATTTCTAGAAGTTGGAAAGGGCATTAATTTAAATTTTAAATGAAAAACAATCGTATTATTTATGAAAAAAATATCTTTGTGTCGGAAATTTCTTTTGTAACTAACATGGGATAGTCTAAAGGACGGTATCGATTGAAACCTTAGTGCTTGGCCTACAAAAAATGAGGGAAGAGGCCTACCTCATTTTTTGCCTTCCTAGAAGACGTGCGTGTACCCGCTAGCTGCTAAAATAAAATCTTGAAGAGTGTCAACTTATGCAGGATTTTTTTCAGCGGAAGCGGGTGCACGTACATCACATTTTAATATTCATCTGAAATTATGTCCAAAAATGCACAAAACATCAACAAAACGGTTATTGATGTTTGATTTGTCCAATTCTGTCAAACTACTATCCATCCATAATTTTACCTGATTTCAAGTTGATCACAGATGTTGTCCCCAAGTTCCAAATTTATACGGCATGCCCTGTCCAGCAAAATATCTTTGACCATCGTAGGTGTGTAGTTGAGACAAAAAAAGTAAAGTGATACCACGATTTCCATGTAGCCCAACCATTTGAGATTTTTTCGAAAACTAGATTTACATTTTTCTTTTTCAGAAGGTTTGAAATGTTTTCGTCTTGATTTGGTTGTTGGTTCTTCCATGATGAGTGGCTGGTACTCGCTGTTGTGTTTGTGCTGCTTACGATAAATGACAAATAAATTAGTCAGACACATTTTTGAATCAAGATATTTTGATAAAAAACGGATTAAAATGTCTAGTGTCCTTGAATTAAGAATGCGTTGGCTGAACAATTGAGATCAAAAAAATTAATTTAATGTTTCGGTTTAATTCATCCTAGTTCAAAGGAACCGTCTAGCTTGACCTGTCTGCATGAAGGTGGAAAACAATCGTTGACTAGATAACTTTTTTAACCAGAGTGAATTATAGTTCTAAATATGATTACGAATTACTCAAATAAATTCTCAACTTGTTTCGACTCAATGACATTTTTATTGATATTTTGATATGATTAATCCACGTACTAACTAAAATCTCTTGATTGTCTGCTCAAATAACTTGATGATAAAACTCCGTCATGCAAATCACAAGTGCATTGAAATTAAATTTCAACCTTCCTTTTGGTCTGGTTTGTAGTCTGCAGTTTAAATAAGATTAAAATTAGAGTGACAGGTCATGGATAAAATCATCCAAGTTCAGTCAACTTTATGCAAAGAGATTAATTACGAGTCTAGTTAACTGAGTGCCCCATCTCAATCACAACTAGAGTTAACAAAATTCAAGGATGTTTCTTCTGGACTGTAGAAATAGAAACAGATGATGAAAAATATCTTGACAGTTTACGGTACAAAATTCTGCTCATCACATTACGCAAAATAAGTCGAAACATCTAATATCCTCTAAAATTTGCTTCCCATCACCTAAGAAGTGGTGACTCAAAGGCAAATAGTCGAATTTTATTTGCACAATAGGAAAAGGACAAGAAATAGTTTGCCTTATTTTCATTTGATGGAATTGCATATAATAAATCAAAAGATAAGATAAGTTCGACCGATTATGAAACTTCCGTGTACAAATGTTGCTGACAGAGATTAAAAAATTTAATGCAGATAGTGCTTAGGACTTTGACTCT
This sequence comes from Arrhopalites sp. Gr-Col-00791, assembly GCA_034694425.1. Lineage (NCBI taxonomy): Eukaryota > Metazoa > Arthropoda > Collembola > Symphypleona > Arrhopalitidae > Arrhopalites > Arrhopalites sp. Gr-Col-00791. The sequence continues at coordinate 9,304 of JAQHQX010000370.1, forward strand.
GCTGGCAAAGTTGTTAAACTTGATTAAACGATCCTTGATATGTGTCAAGATTTCAGATAAAGTATTGAACTGATTCCAAGTTTAAAATCCAATTTCAAAGTACAACCACACTCACGAGCTGTCAGGATGAAAGTAAACAGATATAAAGATTCAGATGAAGAATTTGTCAATTTTCCATGTACAAAAAGACCGTCAAAAAAGGTCAAGTAGCTCTTCACCATTATAATATGTGTACATGATCGATGCATGATGGTATATGAGAAAATGTTAATACATAAAAAAAATAAACATGTGAAGTCTAACAGCATTTATGTTTTTCCAAGTCAAAATTAAACTCCTCAGGAGAACACGATTGAAATGTTGCGACCACTATACCCAAAAGCTAAGGATTTTCATACAAAACTTAATGCCAATTGAATTTTTGACAGTTGTGTTTATGCATTAGTAGTTTGAAGCTACAGTGGGTGATGTCACAAGTTGGCATTGTCAAATCATTTATCATCATAAAGAGAAATTCTAATTGTCAACATTAATTTGGTTTCAGTCACTTTTTTTAGCTTCGTCTAACAATTTTTTCTTGACATGTCCAAAAAGTTCAATTTGCAATTAGCTCGTAGTATGAGCCACATAAGTGTGGCACGAGTTGGAATTAATTATTTTTGTGGGTCAAGAGAATTTAAGTTAAAAAGAAGTTAAAGAGAAGTTAAAAATTTCGAATGGACCTTGATAAAAATTAAAAATCGCAATTTTTCAACTGAGTTCAATTAATGAAAGGGATATAATCTTACACGGCAATAGAATTGGGCTTTTGGGCAATGAAATTAGTTTTTTTGAACAACAGATTTTATATTTTCGGGGCAATGGTTTTTCGGGCAATAGAATTAGGATTTCGTGGCAATAAACTTAGAAAGGGCATTCAACTAAGGATTTTTTGGCAATAGAATTTAATCTTTTTAGGCAATAGAAATTAGTCTTTTTGGGCAATTTTTTTTTGTCAAAATCACGCCAAAAATATGTACATACAAATGCCAACATAAATGGAATATTTTCGTGAAAAATGGTAATTGTACTTCTTACTACAGATTAATAAAATGATTATCATTAATGACCATCGCATAATCATTTCGTAATTTAGATGACTATTTGGTCAACAATATTACTGAGATTATTATTTGCACATTCAGGATTCCACATGATTAACTATCTCATTACAATTAAATCACATTGTCTATAAGATAATTATTGGACATTAAGCAAAAATAGCGCTAAAGAATATCAAATCGACTCTTTGTACTCAGAACGTCTTTTCAAATGTTTTGTGCTACCTGCTAAAAGCATTAACAAGAAGACACAAATACTGAAGTCATGGCTCGTGAATCTGTAGACCAAATTTTGAGGGTGGAATTCAGAAAAATATTTAAACTTGGGTATCTTTTCAAATTTGTTCCATTTTATTGGAATGACAGTAGCAATCAACTGACAACAAAAGTGTCCCGAATTTCTCTCGTCATATTTACTCTCCACACATCGATTCTTTTTAGTGAATTTATTGTAAAGTCCATTTCACTCGATCATTTCGTCTTGAAAAGGTGCAGTTACGACTATGGCAGCTTTGGTCTACATTTGCTTTACACACTCGTTTATCTCCATTTCACAATATTTGCTAGTTTCACTTTGTTGAGAAGGCATCTTGTCGTATTCTTTCTGAATCAGTTTTTCCTATTCAATTCTACTTTGGCATCAGGTAATGTTGAATATATTAAAAATGCAATTTAAAGATTTATCTAAATAAATATTTCAATTTTTAACCAGATGCACTCGACAATTATGCCTACAAGAACAACTGGATGAGAATTGTCTTGAAATTTCTCAACTTGGGAATCCACTTCATGATTCTCAACAGCTTCGTTTTAACTGCAATTTACCTCGTAGATCACAACAGTCTCAGATACTCCTCCAATTTTTTGACGAATCAAGATTTTTCCAAGCAATTTCTTACCTTTGAAGGACCCCTTGTAGGACTTTATGAATTTTATCAATATTTGAATATATTCTTCCCAATTTGTAAAGTCTGGAAGTGGAAGTGAAAAACTCCTGTGTGGAAAACTCCTAGAATCCGTCTCAAAATGACAGGTTCAGATCAAAATTGCTGACTATATCCGACCAGTTGCTAGTTAAGGCTTCATATTACACATGAATATTAATAATAGTATGCCACAAATTCCTACCAAATTAGGAAGGAATTCTTTGTTGACGAAATTTCATGAGTTTAAACTTTAAAGTCATCAATTTTTGTCAACAAATAATCGAAATAGAGGAAAAAAATCATTTTGAATCTGTCTCAAAATAAATTTTATTTCCAGAATGAAAAAATTGTCATTCTAGAAATAAAATTTATGATTCAGGAAATATATTTTAATCTTTTCATAAAAGTTGTTAAAAACCAGGACCATAGAGCCAAGATTGCAGCTGGTTGCAATGATGCCAGGCCGGATAGCGGAATAATGAATTGGCTGAGAAAATAACTTGCATGATAGCTACAGAATAATTTTAAAGAATTTTATTTTCATAATTTTCGTAGTGTGCATCAATTTACCAAACTTCACTTAGAATTCTTTTTGTCTGAACTTGCATTTAAATTTTTCTGAGCTCTTCTAGTTTAAATAAGGTAATTTGAAAAATGGGGCGAAAAAAAAGAAGCCTGGCAGAAAATGTCACTTAAACGATAACTCAGTGGTAGTGAGAATCAAAATCGAAAAAAAAGTTTTATATTAGTATTACCATCTGAATTCATACAAAAATGAATTTTTTGAAAGGCCGTACCTTCTGTTTTATTGCCAGGATGAAAAGTACTGCTGAAATGACAAATTTTATTTCTATAAAAATTATTTCCGAAATAAATAATATAATTACTCCACTTCTCATCAACTCTTTTTGTACCACAAACAGAAAATTATGTGGCCGACAAAAAATCACAGATTTTCACAGTTAATTGTTGCTGCATTCAAGTCTGGTCACAATTCCATTTAAACTGACTGGAGTGAACAAAGACTTTTAAATGCGGCGGGAACTTAAGGCGGTTGAAAAAAATCCAATAGTAAACTCATCATGTCGTTGACAGCTCCTCTTCGTTCTGTTTTTTGTTTTTATCCACAGCAGAAGGATGAGGTCCAAATATCCAGAATAAACTAATTAAAAATATTCACAACAAATTCTAATAAATACCAAATAAGTTTGAGAAATAAATAAAACAGGTGAAAAGTAGGGGAAAAATATGCTTATCAATATTTATACATTTCCAAGTGGAAAATTTAGAAAACAAACGCAGATTCAACGTTGAATGAGTAACAAAATGGGTGTTATTTTTTGTGACAGTAAAAATGTTGAATGAGCAGTAATTTTTTTAAAGTTTTTCCGGAGTTGTCTAACCTGCTCATTTCGCTTGCTAATTTTCAATATATATTTACTGCCTGATAAATATTTTGACTGCTACAAACATATTAACCCTAACAAATTTGCTGTAAAGGAAGGTCGTCGACTTGGACCTTGCTGATAGTCTTTACACGAAATTTATTTTATTTTTTATTTTTTAGAATAAAAAACAAATGAGAACGAATTGGTTCTCAGGAAACCTTCAGCTTTAAGTCGAGTAGGAAATTGTAATGAATATTGAACAATTGAGGTATTGTCTAGCCACATTTTGAAAAAACTTCAAAGATGGTTCATCACACACATTTCATCATGCAGACACTTAATCGTTCGATAAATCATCATAAAGACATTTCATCACACGGGTATTTCATCACGTGTACCATTCCAGATTTCCAAATTTCAATAAAATCCTTTTGTTTTTTCAAATTGAAAAATTTGTTGTTTTGTCGAAACAACAGTTGTTGTAAATGCCTAAGTAGAATCCTTATAATTACACAATGAGTAGCACCAAGATAGAAGGGGCAAAAATTCGATTTCAGGAAAAATCATAAATCACAAATACTCATGAATATCAAAGAAAATACACGGTCAAAAAACCCACAAGCAATTTTGTTCATAGCCTAAGAAATTTTACCTAAGATAATTTGGACTCCAGACTAAATCACGTCGTTAACCAAGGGCCACCTTTCCGTTCATAGCTAAAAATAAATTGCATTTCCTAGCTTGGACATTTGCTGGATCAAAAGTAAAAGGTTAATTTTTTTGTACAAATAAAATTCTTGTATCAAATTTTTACCCTTCCATCTAACTGCTGTTGATTGTGCTATTAGTAAACCAAGCCTTGAAACCAAGGATTGTGCTTAGGCATTTGAAAAAATTACCTGCAAAAACAACAAAATTCTCAATTTTTAAAAACAAGATAAATGTTGCGTTGAAAGGCCCCAATCGGATAATTTATTATGTCAAAAATAAATAGGAGGACAATCTGGCCCCCGCTCCGTACTTATTAAAT
>JAQHQX010000371.1:0-13741 GCA_034694425.1 Arrhopalites sp. Gr-Col-00791
CCATGGCCATGGCCATGTATGTATGTGTCTGACTTTCGTTGATTAAATTTAACTACTGCTGAGACAAACTCCAAGACTAATCACACTCAAGAGATACACGAGAGTAACGCCACTGTAACAATAATGTACAATTACGGTCTCTCTTTACAATCAACCGTTGCCACACAAACAGACAGAGAGACCAAGACAGAGAGAAGCAAAAGGAAAAAAAAGAAGGAAAAAGAGGGAATATACTAAACAGGAGTTTTTTTTCTATGGCTGTATCCATGCCGTCTACCACCATCTCCTTCAAGTTAAGTCACTTGCATACAAAATACAAATAAAATATTATGGAATTTCTCCCTCCCTCTCCTCACCTCCTCTTCCTTCCTAAAAACTCATGAATTTTTTCCCTCTCTGTCCTCTAATTTCTAGTTTCTATTATTTTCAATTGACCAAAAGGGAATCCGAAGAGGGAGAGTCGAGTCCAAATGGGGAGTGGAGGCAAAGTGAGGATTGAATGAGAATTGTGTATTTGTTGTGTTAATCTATAACATTCACTTTGATTCACTTTGATTCAAATCCCTAATCGATGTGATAAGTTAAGCAAATGCATAATAGGAAATCTACATTGAACGATACCAAAATTTATTTTTTTAAAGGTGAGATAACATTGAATAAATAGTTGTGTACTTGTGAGTTTGTGGAAAGTAGAGATAGTACAATTTTTTTACTCTGATGACTCTGTGTGTGTCTCTATTTATTATTTGTATTTGTGTACACGCTCTTAATATTAATAAAATACAGAGATAGAAAATTATGAGTGTACATTTTATTGTATGACAAACAGCATAAATGAGCGGACCATCGTTCTTGTCGCCGTTGATTATAACTATTACAGTTTACAGTGGAAATGTCAACGCCCCTCCACAAAAATAAAACTCACATACATACAGAGGACATGGACAGAGAGAGAGAGAGAGAGCGACACTCTAACAGAACAGACGTCATCCTATTTAAGCACAACATTAAAATATATTTTGTATTGTAACAATAATAATCATAATAGTCCTCCATGTTGATGTTGATAAAGAAAATTCTCTCGACTTCCAAATAACCAAAAATACACAGAGACCAAAGCCTCTCACACTCGTTTACATAAATAATAAACACACACATACAAATTCATATCTAGAAAAAAATACACATTACACATTAAGAGTGCGCAATGTAATTCGTAAAAGCATGCCAATTGCACTTTTCTCTTCACAGTTTAAGACGCTCAGTCAGTCGAGATGAAAGAAGAAACGGTTTGGAGAGTGGATGGAAGCACGTGCAAGTGACAAAAAGTTTTTTTTCACTCAATTCTCTATAGATATGTGCAATATGTGTGTCTATGTGTGTGTGTGTGTGTGTGTGTGTGTGTTTGTGTGAGTGTGTGATATACGTAAATATTTGAACCGTTGTATACCTCTTGTCTCTCTAATAATGTCCTGTACAATAAAAGCCTACGACCATGTTTATGACTCTAATGCCTATAATATACTCGTACACTCACACACAAAATGTAAGTTGTAAGTTGTGTACATGTAGAAAATATAGTGAAAAAATATGTATACAAATATAAGACATAACATCTACATTCCTTTGCCGTATACTTTGACTCGTAAACAAATGATGGTATAATTTAGAATTATTGCTTTTGTAAGTACAATCTAAGGTTTTTAGCTTTGGTCTGGCAACCCTACAGTCATTCATCAAACAATGATTTCAAATAAGAAAATAGTGACTATTACACCAGTGAGACACAGAGAGAGAGAGAGAGAGAGACTGACTAAACCAGTAGCAAAATCCACTATTAAACAATTTGAATTTGACGTTCTTCTCTCCCTCATCCTCCATTGCCTGTGGTTCTCCTACCAGTTTGTTCAAAGACAAAGAATGAGAAAGAGACAAGTCATTTTTCTACACAGACACACACAACAGGATGAAGATCTGTATGGTAGAGTACATTAGTAAATCCTAACGATTAGTTCAAAATGACTAACTTTTTTTTACAGATAAGCAATTGAGCATTGCATTGCATTGTCTTTGTCTTTGGCATACGAATACTCACAACTAACAACTATTTCGTTTAGAGTATCATGATGGATAATTTTTTGTACATGAACATACACAATCTACATACATATTACATACACAATACAATGTATACATGTGTACATGTACAATTGCATGTGGAACCATGTCCTCCTCCTTCTTTTGCTGATAAAATACAAAATAATGCAATGGGATTCCGGTGGCGGCATCAAACTGGCAGGTAGGTAAATATATTGTGCCCTGTACATTTTTGTACATAATCTATTGTCCATGTACACAAGTACATGTTACATGTACAATATATATGTGCATCTGGTAGTTAGACTCATTTAAAGGTAGACAGATGTAGAGTGTATAATGTGGAAACAAAGAGAAGGAGAAGAGGGGAAAAAAGTAACATTGAGCATTAACGATGGTAATACCAACACGATCACACTGGAGAATTACCAGGCCCTGTTATTAAGACGATAACCACAAGTCTGACAGTCTTGATTATTTTCATGCATCACATTGCTCCTTCCTCTTACCATCTAAACTACAGTACAGTACAGTAGACTAGATGCATGTGCATGTACTCTGCAACTGTCTATTATTCAACCAACTTCTTTAGAGCACACACACAGAGTGAGAGCAGACGACTCTTTCTGATTTTATTTGTTTCCCATCCACATCCACACAGATTGAATGTTCAAACAACAGAAAGAGAGAGAGAGAGAGACGAGTTGATGTAATCGTTCCAAAATTGCTTGTCACGTACATTCAAAGTTGCCCACATTATTCGGTTTTTCTTGAAACAGAAATTATGAAAGGAAATTATTTTTCCCTTTGCATCCCTACATTGTACATTGCATTACATTTACATTGAATTGCATTCCCTTTTACTGAGACTACAACGAACAAGAGTCAAGATTGGGATAAACCAAAAGGTAAAAATCTATCAAGTTGATATCACTCAATAATTCTCTGTCTGTACAAACAAGAGAAGAAAAAAACTTTTTTTTTATAATCTCCATCTCTGTCTGAGTCTCTGTCTGAGTCTGGGCATTGGATTTACATTAGATGTTACATCTCACATTTTTGTCAGTACAAGAGCAAGGAGAACAATGGATGAAATAGATGTTATTCCCACTCAAAAATTCGTACAGTTCATTTATTAACTTTGAAAGGGTACAGGTACATAAATATGTGTATATAAATGTTGTGTGTACAATACATGTATAATAAATAAGAGAGAGAATGAAAAAGAACAAGATGATGATCGGCAGATGTACTGGAGGATAGTTTTTTTTTCTTCCCATACCCAACATATTTAGTGTGTTGTACATGTACACAAAAGTATACAATAGTTTTCATCTCATCTAGTGCCGAAATATGGTGAGATATATAAGAAAGAAACAAGTCGAAAATCAGTCCATTATTACAGATTTTTGCTCCCGACTGATCATTATGGATCTTCATCTTTTTTTGCCATCAACTTTAATGACGGGACGGAAAGAATATCTCGTGCTATTTTTTCATCGCATTTTTCTATCACAACTACAACTACACACATACACACATACATGTACATGTATACAGTCAGTCGTCAGACCAAGATGATGATTGCATTGATGTAATCACGATAAAGCATTTCATATCTAATCTACCTTTTGCTTACTCTTTCTTTCCTCTATCAGCTCCTGCAATCTGACTCATTTCCTAAATTACAACAATGAATAAAATGCTTGACATGTCTCTCTCTCTCTCTCTTTTAGTCTCTCTTGGTCTTGGTCTTGGTCTTACAAGTTGAAAAAATTTTGTGCCCAAGTACCATCATTAATTTTTCGATGAAATGCCAACAACAACATTAATAGCAACAAATTCTACACTGTGAACAGACAATCCTCATCAAAAAGACCAACAACAACAAGAATAAGAAGAAGCAAAAGAGAGCCAGAAAAAATCAATATTTTACTTAAATTTACATTCATCTACAATCCGTCTCTGCACGCCGTACACCAAATTCTTTGATGATAATGAAAATTTTTTCATTCTCTTGGAGCATACTCCATACCAACAACAAATATAATGAGTCAACTCTAACAATCTAACATATTCAAATTATTTAAATCTACTGTAATCATTCAAATTAAATCTTTTCCAAATCTAAATTGTAAATCACAAGTCAATCAAATCCTCTAAATATTTTATTTGTAAAAATTTACTATACATTTCCAATTGATTAGTTTCCAAATAGAATTCGTGGAAAAATAAAACATTTCAAATATTTAACTTGGACTTTAATTTGAATATTTACGGTATATTTATGATATAGGATTTCTGTTTTAACTCTAATCCTTGTGATGGATGTAGTAGATGTAGATGTGTGTGTGTGTACTTGTATTGTAATTTTCTAATAAGGATAAAGTTGAGTAGTACAATACAATACAAGTGTACTAGTAGTTGTGAAAACATATGCATGTAGACAACAATAATAGTCATGTACATTAAAATTCCCTGTCTCTTGAAAAGCTCCCTCACGTTCATTCAACTGGAACAAGGTAATTTCAAAAGTTAAATTACACTATAGTCACTACACACTTTTAAAATGCTGCTGTTGAATAAAAAAAATATTTTTTTTCTATTTACACATGTTCCTTTGCACACTGTAATGGTTGACTAGTTTAGCTACTGCCTCCTACCTACACCACACACTTATATACAAATATGTACATGGAGTGTGTGAATCTGTACACACACATATTCTATATTATGTTAAAATTTTAAGTTTCAAGTTATTTGTAAAATCCTCTGGAAAAACGATTACAATTGCCAGTAAAGCAAAGCAAAGCAAAAGCAAAAGGAGAAGAAAAGAAAGAGAAAAAAGCAAGAGGTAGAATGAGGGGATGAGGAATGGTGATATGTAAGTAATTGTAAATGTTGTATAAATATTGTGTATGGTGTATCGTATATGGATACTTGGCCTCAGTTCTTTTCCTGTCTCTCTCAGTCATTCTTGACCAATTTTACAATGGGGGATATTTTCGTTTGTAGGCAAAAACGTAAGAGATTTCTTTTCTAGCAATAATTCCCAAAACCCCCCATGGTCAAGCCATAAAGGGATACGTAAGTATTCCCTGTACGTTTCTCGTATTGTAAAATACGAGAAACGTAAAAGTTTGACCGGTTTCTTAATTGCTATGCTCACCTAAGCATCATTTACCCTCAGACACCTCTAATGAATTCTAAATATGTGCACTGTACAGGACTACCCTTTATTGTACCAACGGTTGGACAACCCGTGGTGACCCTGTCCATTCCAGAGTGAGTCTGAGAAATATACATGGAGTGCCCACAAACATACACACATACACACAACACTCGCTTGTACACTCCACAGTTGAGAGTTGAGGAAGGTAGTCACTTTATACATTTAAACAAATAAAAATTCCTTCACAATACATTCCATGAAATAATTAAGATTTTCTATATACGAGATTCATCTTTCCCCCTCTTCTTCCCCTCTCCTCAATCTACATCTCTGTGTGTGTCTCTATCTCCGTGTGTGTGTTTGTGTGTGTCTATCTCCTGATATTTGGCAAACTCCCACTTATTAAGACACAATTTTTTCTACATGGACAATCTCATTCTGAGTGTCTCTGTCTATCCATCTTTATGTAGCTGCTTTTCTCTCATGTGGCAAACTATTTATGGAATGTGGATGAAACCCAAAACTCTAACTTGGTTCGACTCCCTCTGTCAGCAGGGGTAACAACAACCGGGTTTCTCATCAACATGAAAAATTTAACCTGTCAGGTTAAAAATGATTAGCATATTCATGGATGTTTGCTGTGTAATGCTCACACACACACACACACACAAACACATACACACATTGGGTGTACACAGTGAACTACATACACAGATGCAGATGCACATTACATAGTTGTGTGTCTGAATGTTGTCATGATGTTGCTATGAACGTAATTTAATATTATATCAATTGTAATATTTATAATATATGTAAAGACTTCAGAAGATTGCTCAAGCCCAAGCTCAAGCTCTACAGTAGAGTCAGAGCACATCTACCCACGTCACTTTTTATCAAAGGTACAAAGTATAAAATTAAAAAGGAAAAGGAAAAAAGTAAAAACCAATGGAAATAAAGTTAGTACAGACAGACAGGATTAGAGACTGGAGGAACAGGGACAATGAGAATGGAAATGAAAGTTTATATAATAATTTATAAATGAAGAATGAAAAGAAACAAACAGTAATCTCAATCCACTTATCACCTCTACCTTTGCCTTTGCTTTTGCCTCTACCTCTGCTCCTCTATAAAATACTCAACTCATTTCTCTTGACTTATTTCCTAACTCTTTACCCATTCTAACTACGCATTAAAAATTATACAGTAATATAGATAGGTGGAGTGAGATACATTGATTGATACTGACGCACATTCACACTCACACAACCTACGATATGTACATATTCCATTCTGGACACTACACAACTTGCGTGTGTGTGTGTGTATGTGAGTACATTTGAGATGCCTTTCAATTTTTTCTCGTGTGATTGACCAAAAGGAAAAACCAAGAGGATGAGAATGAATACAGAGCGAAATCATTAATAGGTATAAAGGAATTAAGGAACTGAAAGGTGATAAAGTATTTGAGAAGAATCATCTACGTCAGCAGTATGGAATGAGAATTGCATAAATTATCATAGTTCAGTCCAAGATGTGTGGCATTATGTGACAGCATATGAAGGGCCTATACACGCAAAAAAAACACTCGTTCAGGTGTTCTAAAGAGGCAACCAATTTCGGTCAAGTGTCAGCCAAAAACTCCAGGGGGTGCAACACAAGATCCGAGTGAGAAACACTCATTAAACTATGCCACGACTTATGCTTATGTTTACCATCTTGAGATGCTCTCAACCTCATCCTCTCTCTATATCTCCATTCTTTTTCCTACACACATACCCAACGAATAATAAGCTCAGTTAGTCAGTCAAAGCTAGAGAGCCACAGTGAGATAGAGCTTGGCCTATCTATTATATCTTTTCTCCTTTAGATTATTATCCTATCGTAGAGCAATGAAATGCATTGCAGTGCACCTAAACACACACACACACACACATACACACCATACAATACCATCACACATTACACAGTACACATATGGTCCATTCAATTCCCCACACTGCTCTGTACTTGTTGTTTCTCCTATTTCTACATTTATATGCATTACACTGTATTAAATGTACCTGCTCCACAACCTCATATATGCACCATTATCATAAATACCTATCTATTTGACGTGGGAAAAAATTGCCAATTTATTTTCAACAACCAAAATTATAAGTCTCCATCAAACTAATAAAAATGAAACTATACGCTCCGTCATCTCCCATCCTCTCATCCTCCTCACTACGTACAGTACAGTACAGTACTATATGTACATATACATTTATAGTATTAGCAAAGGGTACAACAGAACAGTTTACACTATGTCCTAGAATCTCAATCTAAAAATGTATCTTTATCACTGAACCTCCAATTTATTTTCCCTTTAGTTAAAACACCTGAGATAGAGTTCCATCCGTCCGTCACAATATTCATCCGTTTAGTGTGACTTCCTTATCTTTCATGTACCATCATATTCTTATTATAATAACATTACATATTCATCCCATCAACCACCTCAACTGCTCAACTGCTTCTCCATTATTATAGAAAAACCTTACACATGTACATCTATTGTACATCCATATTGTATGTACCTACATTGCCCTCTTCTCTTCTCTTTCACACTTCAAATCGAAAGTGAGCTCTTAAAAACTTATAATCGATTTATCACAAAGTCATACTATATACTACAAACTACAACATGTTGACTCTCACTCTGTGTCTGTCTTTATAAAAATCTACTTTTAGTTCTTCTGATTGGGAGATAAAGGAAGCTGTAGAAAAATACATGTGATAAAGAGGACCTTATACATGTTGATACTTAATAGACATTGACTATGACTACATACAGTACATATACAATTTTATAACACCCCCCAGTATCAGTATGAATATACTCAATGGAGTATGTGTATAGGATGGAAGCTCTTGAAAAAATGTCCCATTACACAAACATGGCTTTATACATTCTAGTAACGATCAGGATGGCTCGTATAAGTTGCTTGTCCTACAACCTAACCCATATCCCATCTTCTTGAACAACCCACCTTACTCTTACTCTCTCATAAAAGCTCTTAAACCGATATTCTACCTTTTTCCTCGTAAATAAAGAAAAGAGAGTGAATACCCTACATACTACACACATGCACTTCCATACAATTGTACGTTGAAAGACTCTCCAGCAAAACTCGTCTTTAGGATTTGAGAATCTTTGTATGTAGCCAATATACTTTTTCCTCACTATAGGGAAAGACATGTGAGCATGTATGTGTACATGTGTGTGTGTGTGTGGAAGCGTAGCGTCAACGTTTTTTTTGTTCTCTCTCTCTCTGTGTCTGTCGATCTACGTTTAGCGTCTCTTAGTAAGTAGAGAGAAATGGTCATAGTGGAAGACATCCCCATGGACAACTGTTGCTGACAGATAGGTACTTGTTCACCTGGTCCTACCTCTCATTCCGAACAAAGTATTCAAAGATGAGTGTGAGTAGTCAGAAATATAAAATGACAAGAGTAAATACAAGGGAGAGAGCTAGAAGAAAAATCTGCCCACAAATTTAGATAATAGTTCCATCTAAATTATTATGAGGCAAACAATTCTCTACACTAATGAGACAAAAATTCATAGTCCTATGCAAACACATTATCGCAACCCCTCAAGATTTATAAGCTAAAGAGTCAATGAGAGAAAAATTCATTTTCTTCATCTCATCTCACCAGTACAAACGCACAATCATGTTCATACTCCATATGTCCATCTTTTCCAACAATCCACAATGTGGTTCTGTGTGTGTGTAAATTTTTCCAGTTTTTTTCCCTGTCTCTCTCTACTCCCTACTCTTGTGACTTCATGAAAATCAAAGCCAATGATACTCATTTGGTCATTCAAGATACATTTGTGAGAGGCTAATAAATTTGCGCAATAATAATAGACGCTTGAAGAGACTCAGCGGGTTACAATATTTTGTATTTTCTACACTTTACCATTGCAAAGGGATAACATGGCTATCACTAGGACCAACAGGAAAGGAGAAGAGAGGGATCGAAGCCTTAATAATAATAAAAAGCCAACTTTCTTAATGCGCATATTGAGCGGTAAGGGCATGTAGGCAAAGTACATGTATAAAGGAAGCATTCTGTCTACTAGTCAGAGAGAGGGAAAGAGAAAAAAAAGTAAAAAAGTGTGTTCCTCCGATTTGTTTTATACATTATCCTGTATACATAATCTAGAGAAAATCATGTACAACATTACACCAGTCTAATATCCATATGTCTACTTAAGAGAACCAAAGAATGGAAATGATTTTTCACCCAACACATTCATATCCACACTGCTTGGCAACCAACCTTGTTGTTCTATTACACGTATGGACAAGATTGAATAACATGAATATATATAGACAGAGTCTGTAGTCTGTCTACCCTGTCTACATGACTACATGGCTACATGGTTTAAGACCCAATTCATATGAGAGGGCAACGAGAGAGCGTAAAAGTCAACTCAAACTCAAGAATGAGCAGTCATAGTCATCAATAATTGTGTTTGTACACTCTGTATTATAAACTACAATAGGTTTTTTTCCCTTGTAAAATTGTTAGTTGAAACAAGCAGGTACTAACATAGAGGATAGGACAGGATAGGATGTTAACTACTAGGATATTCATGAGTGTGGAGTGCATAGTTTTGTAATGAATAATCTTTGCATAATTAAAAATGTTACATAAAATTGTTCTCATAAGGTACTCCTCGTCATCACCATCATCATCATCATCATAGTCATAGTCATCGTCTAGTCGGCAGGCAGTGAAATAACCTTTAGTTAGACACATACACACACACACCACATAATAATGTAAGGTAATGTTATGTAGTGTAGAAGGAGAGAAGAAGACAGAGAGTGTCAAACTGATTAGCATTTCTTTTCAAATCAAGCAGGGAAAAAATGTGGCATGGGTCAGGCGGGTCATTAAATTTATGCACATTATTACAATATAAAAACCCTTTAATAAAACTAGTCTGATGAGTTGCATATTTTATTAACATGTATAATGTACAAAGTATATTTGTATACTTGTACAATGTACAATGTACAATACAATAGAATGTGTATGGTATGGCATGCATCAAATCCACATCATTTCTTGCGTGCTCTCATCAGAAATAAGTACCTATATCTATTGATGGTGCAATGCTCAACTTTTGTATTTTGTATTTCCTCGCTCCCTCTCCATCTCCCTCTCTGTCTCTGTCTCCATATACACAATACATTTTTCTCTGTGTAGGTTACATACAAACTCCATATTTTAAAAAAACAGACTGATGAACGAACCAACAAATGGCTACATGCTAAACACAACATGATTAGAAACCTACACAAAAATCTAGCTTTAATCCACCTCATATTACTTACACATTACTACATGAGTGTATGTAGAGGTAGGGAATGTGTAATGTACCTAATGTAATGTATGAACACAAGCCTAAGGTCCAAGAACATATGAGGCCAAGTTCATCTAGACTAAATCCAATGAATATCTAACCACCTATCAAAGCACCAGGCTGTATTTTAATCAGCAAAATAGTCTGTCAATAATTTATTGCTTACTTTTTATCCCCTCATGTTAAAAAATTTACACTTGAAGGTGTAAAATTAAATTCTTGAGTTTGTGCCGATATTCCAAGTGAAATACCAAACTGAGTTTTTTTCAGCTCAGCTCAGGCAGGCATAGAGTCAGAGTTAAAGACTATCAAGAAAATGAATAAGAAAGAAAACAAGTGTGAAAATTTTTATTAAAACTATTTTCCAATCAAAGTGTCTGTATCTAATACACACGACTATATACATGTATGAACAAATGAACAATGTAGCAACGTACATTGTACATTTTTATAATGTACATCCATAGAAGAGTGGGTATGGCTTTGACAGCCGAAAAGTGCAAGGTTCTCATCTATTCTTCAAGTCCATCACCCAAGGCTGACTCTCTAGCCAAGCTTTTTGGTTGGGGAAATCATAAAGCAAATTAGAAACATATAAAGATAGACACTTTTTTAAAATAAAAATCTCTACTTCTCCTTCTCCCAGTTGAAACTTTTTTTATGGATAAGCAAGGTGTAAAATATAAGAGTATTTGGTATTTGCCGGGGTGATAGATCCCAAACAAGAAAAATGAAGAGAGAAATTTTTTCTTGTCTTGGAATGGAATGGAATGAAAAAAAGAGTGAAGAACAAGGATTGTGCCCTGAATCTAGAATAATAATTATTATGCATTAGTTTAGGAGGGATTCGCCATCAGTTTTAAAAATACGACGCACGACTGGAACAAGGTGTTGAAATACAAGGCACGATAGTGTGAACCGCAAAAGCCTAGTCATGTTATGGATATGGATATTAATATGAATACTATAATACTCTCTTTTTTTCTCCATACAAGTACATCCTATACATAAGTATGCACACAAACACTCTACTACTCTGATGCTTTGATGCTGGTATTAAGATGAGGCATAGTAAATTTTCACATACTCATCCACACAGACACACACATAATAATAATAATATATGTATAAATAATTGTATATTGCCCTTGTGTATGTGTTGCACTCATTGAACTCGAAACTAAATTATGCCTTCTGAGAAGAATATTACAAGGAGTGCAATGAGCAATGAGGAATGAGGGGGGAATGAATGTGACGAGAGGGGGAGGAGGGGGAGGACACAAGAGAGGCCTCATCTGTTTGTATATACAAACATCCTCAAGTACACTTGATGCTCACACACAACCCATGTAGACACATTAAAGCCTAGCAGGTGTGTAAAACCTCATCTGATGCTGATGATGATGATGAGGAAGGAGTGCACGTCCACTACAGTAATACACTAGATGAGCTTTATCTGCACGGTTCATGTTTGGATGAGTGTGGAAAAGAACGTCTGTTAGGCGTGTTTTTCATCTGCTTATTATCTCGTCAATGCTTTTCACAGTGCCGAGAAGAACGTTCATCATATTTATGAAACACATGGAGGGTTTAATTAGTACTTGTAGGGCCTGATTCTCCTATGTAAGACACACCTTCTAAATTCCCTTATCGAATAATTAGACAAAGGATTACACACACACTCACACTCACACTTACACTCACTCACATACTCACATACGTCCCTATACTCATCTTGCATGGCAGCTAGTGGGCTAGCTTGATAGACACCTCAAACTGTAACATGCACTCACTGACTGACTCTCTTGTGTCTACTCCTTACTTCTCTCTCATCATGTACTTTGTTACTCATTTGAGCCTGTCACACTCTCTGCTAAATTAAATACACAACAGCATATGGTCTTTGCACGTCCGTCCGTCAATCTATCCAACTAGAGACTTTATAGAAAACAATGTACCATATCTCTTTCCTCTGTCTTCATACTGTTTTTTATCTTTACATTTAACACTTGTGCTTGTGCATACATGCTCATTATACAACCCTATCAAACATTACTAATAACTAATAAACAAATTTCAGTTTTTCCTACACTTAATCCTCATCCTTCATCACCATCATCATCACCACTATGAAATCTACACACACTTGACTATTTAATAAAATACATTACACTATACACCATACACTATTGTATTAACGTTAGTCATCTAAAGTCTACAATCTACACTAGTCTAGACTTTAGACTCTGCTATGAGAATCAAAAAAATGAACGTTGCAAAAGATTTAATATGAACAGTCTGACAGCAATTTCCTAAGCAATTAAAGGACTGACTTGTGCACACAAGAATTAAAAATAAGCTGCCAAAGTGATTGAGAGATAAATACCAAATATCAAATTGAACTGTAGAAATTGCACAATAGAGATACAAACATTCATATTACATATTTATTGAGAATAATCCTATGTTTAATTCAGTATTAAACTTTTGTAGCTATCTTTTTAATTAAAAATAAAATAAATAATACTAGTAAGAAAAGTAACATTAGTCTACTTTTTTTTTACTTGCCTTACAAACACCAGAAATAGAGTAGAGATACTTGGAGAAATTGTGTCTATTTGAAAATATCGAGAAAATTAGAAACAAGTACAAAAGAAAAAAAAGATGTTGGAGCAAGGAAGGGGAAAAAACTACTTTCCAAGTTAGTTAGTTAATCAATATTTTATTTCTAATTAGAAGTGAATTAGAGAGGCGGGACTATATTCGTCGAAAAAGAATGAGAGACAGAGAAAGACAGAGAAGAGTAGAGAGAAAAAAGTTCTTTTGTTTAGCCAGAGCTGGAGAAAAGTTTGCTGCTGGGAAAAGACTGAGGAGTAGCAGTTAGTGTACAAATCCTATTAGTTCTGATGACTCCTTACAGCTCAAAATCCGATGCACATCGAGGCGGGTTCTAATCGAATTTCATTATCTTAGCACAGGAGAACATGAACCATTTATGAGTCGACAGAAAGACGAGAAAGAGAATAAGAGTAAAAGGTACCAGCACAAGAGAG
>JAQHQX010000372.1:0-13739 GCA_034694425.1 Arrhopalites sp. Gr-Col-00791
GTGCGGAGCCTTACTTTTGAAGATTTGAATCAGAGAAAAGATTTCACAATTCATTTCAATTACCTGTCTGGTACAGCTTACCAATATTTTACGGGGAATCGGGATTCTGATGAACTCGTAAGCAACATCTATGATCGGTTTGTTCTTCAACCAAGTACAGCTCAATGTATAATTAATTCAGTTTTGGAAGAGAAATCAGTTTGTGTTGCCTGGCAAATGGTGGGCCTGTCTATGATATATCTAAATTTGACTGTACCAGAATCATTCAAACCAATTTCCATGATCATTTCAAAACCTCTTGTACCCTATGTCGATGCAGTTCTTTTTTCTAAAAATTCAATTTATACTGACACATTCTCACAACCAATAGGACGCTTCAGAGATGCTGGACTTGTAGTAAAATGGAATGAAGATGTCTACTACAACTTTTCAATTATAGGAGTACCCTGGTTAAAGAGTCAGACAACGGGTAATGTATATCAAAGCCTTCAGTTAAGTGTACAGCAGAGTCTGACGAATCAACTGAGACCATTAACTTTGAAAATATTGGTAATTGTATTCAACGTTTTGGTGCTTGGTTGCATTATAGGGTTGATAATATTTTTGAGAGAAATAATTCAGTTCAACTCAAAGAGGTCAAAGAAAACTAGAGCTCCAAATCGAAACGGGATATCCCGCCACAACCCGATCCCGTCGGGATCGGGATGTCCCGATCAACAGACAATTTGTGTGATCGGGACGGAACTGGACAAAATGGCGACCAGGTTGGGACGAGATTGATCAAATCCCATCACGTCCCTCCCCGTTCGGAGCCATAAAGATCAAAGATGAGATGGTGACCGATGTAGGAAAAAAGAGCAGATTCTCAACTAAATCATAAATTGTGTTTCATAATTCTATTATAGGTCATGTCTCCATATTGAAATTGGAGTCTTAACTAAAATAGTAGAATCTTATTTGCACAACTGAAAACTTGTTCAGTTAGTTTTTAGCTACAAATCTGCAGTGGAAAAATTTAGTACACTTCTTAAATGCTTTTGATGGTAGCTTAAATAATTTAATATTATGAAAAAATGTGGCAACAATTACAAATAATTAAAAACATGCAAAAATAAAAATTATTAAGATTTTGGATACACAAATTATTTACACAGAATTCAAGTGCCATAAAAATCATCCTGTCCTGTCAAAGTTTCGTGGATAGTCTGAATCGTTTTTAAGTCAATTTCTGTCCATTGAACTACATTCCATCCAGTTGCTTTATTCACTTATCAAAAAACTACAAAAGATCTATTTAATACACTAACTGCAAATTAATAGCCTGGTATAGTCTAGTTAAAACCATTTTGCCAATTCTTGGGCAACTATAACAGATAGGGAATCAAATTTGATCGTCAATTGCATCCATTCATTTTGTACAAATGGATCAAAGTTTGACCAAAACTGAAAGTGATCGAGTAAATGCTCTAAGGGTGGTACGATATCCGGGAATCCAAAAAGGGTGGTAATTTTCGCGGCACCTTTTTCATTAAGGTGGCACTATTTTTTACTTCATTTGGCACCAAAAATAATTATTTTTGGTGCCCCAAAATTGGGTACCAGCATTTATATATTTGGTGATAAACAAAGATATCAACGATCCAAAAATCGGTGACCCATTCCCAAGCATTTATAAGCATTTTCAAAAATTGTAGTTAAGTAGTATTTTCAAGATTTCTATGAACTGATGGACGTTGTACTCAATTATACAACTAATGAACGTCAACTATTATTAGTCCAGGGGGCTTGCAAGTGCACATTTTCCAAACAACTTTAACAAACGATGACATTTTATACTAACAATTTTTAACTGAACTACCACCGAGAAAAATTATCTCCTTCATAGTCTAAACCTTATCGTGAAATATTCTGTAAAATTTTGATCAAAATGTAAGAAGGTCAAAAATTTTTTTTCACAACAACATCCACAAAAATGGGAGTGGAGGCTCTTTCTATTGTTGGAAATTGTCCAGATTGAATTCCCAAAAGTGAAATGGACAAGCAGAATGTCCTATAATATTCCCGATTCTCATTCAGTCGAAAATTTTGTGACTCGATCAAAACTTTTTGTTTGACCTCCTTCATCTTGTCAGGGATGACAAAAAACTGTGTTGAAGACACCAAATGTACATAATGACGCCAATTATGCAGATCAAACAACAAATGACAGCGAACTGAGAATCTGATAATGACAATCGAATTGCCCCAAATCCTCCAAAAATTGTGTGAGTAATATTAACCCAAATGCTAAATTAAATGCTGAATGAAATGCTGTGGGATCGATACAATAGTAGTTTAGAAATATAAGATATTAAATTGGAGTAGAGTTTTATTGAACAAAGTTAAAAGTTGAAACTAGCTGAGAGCAGAGTTTCAACCTGTCTAACAATAAGATCTGAATACTTAACGTTAAAATTGTGTGTGTTGGTGTATGTACAAGCTTTGAGTTTTTTCTTGAAGGCTTAATCAGAGTATCCAAAGAGTCAGGCATTCCTTGGATGACTCAGAGGGCAAAGGGCTACGTGACAGAACGAATAACTTAGAATGGCCTTTGCGCCAGACTAAGATTAGGATTTTACCAAAAGATAGGAGCAAACAAGAGAGACTGTGATTAATAAATGCATCACAATATATAAAATTCAAATATAATATAATTAAAAACATATACAGATTTTCATATGATCACAATTAGACATCATCAGACAAACGATTTTCATCAAAAAATATTCAGTAGTTTTTGAGTTATCCCACTTTGAAAATCAAAACCAAGATCGTATGATCAATTTCCTTTCTAAGTGTAACTATGCATGTACTCCCATGATTTGTGAGTGCAAAGTAATATTTAATAATAATTAATAAATTGAAATTATAAGATAGGGAATGGGTTGGTCACTAGGACTTCATAAGACTTATAGCACGCAACACCTAGTCTGTGATTGAAAAAGGCAGGAAAACCGAAAGAGCCCACCTGCCAACCACCTTCTATTCGAAGTAGATACAATGCTCAAGTAACTACCCACCATTAAAATTTGAACAATCACATTTTTACCTCTATGTTGTATTTTATTTTACCGCGATTTTAATTTTTCTATCGAAGTTTTGATTAAAATACCTGAGGAACAAGATGACGCCCATTAAATTATTCAACACGATTGATGATTACTTTGGAGAGGAATAATTTAATACTAAATTTAACTGATTTTCAATACAAATTTTTCCAGGGTTGAATTGTCCTAGAATCTAAGTTATTGAATGGGCACATGGTAATTCGTTATAGTGTTCCACATCTACGCAATATTGTTTGAGCGGTAAATTATTACACACTCAATTGTCTCATCTCCACGTTTTCCCGAAAGTTCCAAACTTCGATTCGTAATAGACCGTTCGAATTAGCGTCTTGATCTCGTAGCGAATTTGCCAGTTTAGTTAATCTGTTGAATCAACTATTGCGATGCAATAGTGGCCACAACAATGCGTTCTGACTATTCAGTTTCATTGATTTCTACTTCCGTCCTTTCTTAAAGAATCTCACATTAATGTAAATGCTCGTTAACTCAATTCAACAACCTATAAATTTGATCGTAAAGCCATTGTTGAGTCAATTCTGAATTATTGCTGCAGGAAGTCATTACATGATTCGTTTGTAAGAGTTATTTTCCGCAGCTTAATTGTTCTCCCCATTGTCGTCATGAGCACCGACACATAACCGAACATGCCGTTTACCGTATTGATAAATATTCTACAGGTCTTTATCTTCCACAATGTGAAAAAGAGCAGTTAGAATATTTTCTAAATCCGACTTCTCATGAAAATCCTTTTCAACGATATCGATCTCCAGTAGAATATTTAATTTAATACTGATGACTCCTGAAAAACATGACAAGGAAGTTATCAAGTTTTCCGTTTCTGAAAAAAATCATCCGCAAACCTCTAACTGAAACTAGAATGTTCTTTGTGAGAATAACTGGATTTTATGTACATCTTGCCCATCTCCCACATGTTAAAATTTTTCACCTTCGTCGAAGTCTATTTTCTTTGTCGAACTAGGCTTGCGAGGTGTGACAAAAATGCAGCCACGCATTTCATAGCTCACAAAACAAAAACAACGAAAGACAAAGCATTTTCCCATAGTAGAACTTGTAGATTTCATTACATGAACGTATCCGCTTGGATTTGTAATAAGATGATGGTTTCATTCTACGAGTGTTCAGAATATGTATCCACATATATTAAAAACTTGACTTACCCGGCTCCAATATCATTATCTACGCGTCGACATATCAAGTCAATTAAATTCACAAACTTATATTGAGTTCTGAATCGTATAAAAGATTTTGTCTTGTGTATTCATTTCAGAATTCAGCACTTACCATCCAGTCCCATTCATAGGAGTACCGACGACTCTCCAAAATTTCAAACTGTTTTTGAAATAAATTTTGGTTTCAATCGTTATTATCATCTCTGTACTAAAAAATCAATCATGAAACTCTCGGTCTGGATTCTTGTTGGACTGATCGCAGTTGTGTTCGCAATTGCTGTTCGTAAATAAATACAAATACAAATTTCCATTCTTGTTGAAAAGTATTCAGTCATTTCCGGTTATATCTTTAACATCACTGTAGAAATCTGATGCGGCACCTGCGGTACTAGTATCGCATGTCGTACCTGATGAATCTGTGAAAGCTGGATGTAAGTTTCTTTGGGTAAAATGTTTGGGCAATTAGTTTGAATTGCGAAATTCTGACGTTATTTCGTGCAAGTGGTACGAATTTATTAAAATCTATTGCAACAGCCAAAGTGATAATATTTCTTCTTGTTCGATATGTAGTTGCCGTTTATGCTGCTCCTGTCATGGAGGCAAAACCAAAGGAGGTAATTCTTAGTTTGGAGGTCGGCTATAAACATGTTCCCTGATACTACCGTTCTGGCCTTTAACCCCTGGCTCATACTGGGTTTGATGGATAATACTGGTGTTGCCAGTATTATCAAAAAATCAGTAATAGCCACTGCAAACCAGCATTAGCGTGTGGCTTGGCTGATATTCACACCAGACTTTTACTAATCTTAAGTGGGGACTTAACATGGGACTAAATGACCAAGGGATTCGATAGTACGATTTTTTGAATTACCAGCGATTTTCAAATGTTCCTTTGTTTTTTAAGTTTTCAAAGGCATGTAGTGGTCAGCTGGATTGTGCGATTGCTCTGTTTACTTGAAAGGTCCGCCGATTTAATTTCGCCTTTGATCCGTACCTGATTTGACAAAGATCTCTTAGTCATCTTCGATAATATATTATAAACTATGTCATTGCATTAAAACAATTGATCAATGTAATTAAAATTCAAGAATCTCAATTGTCAATGTAATAAATAATTTTTGTTCACATTCTGCATGAGAATCATCTAAGACTGAATTAGAGATCTGTTTATTGTATTGAACATTCAACACACGTTCAATAAATTTAATTGACAATTTATTGAACGTGCAATAGTGGGACCTTGTAAAAAAATACAATGGGGGATATAAATAGGGAAAACGGCATGGCATATTTAGAATACTAGCACAAATTGCTATTTAACAAGGAAGAAGTTATATTAAATCTCTTGGGTGTACTTCGGCCTAGCATTGTCTTCAGAATTGAATGTTCATGTACATAACTTATTGCATCAAATCATAGAATCAATCATGGTAAATAATGTTATATTATATTATGAAATTTGTTACCAAACCATATAATATGTCCAGGAATAATTGACGGCACAGAACAGACGATCAGAATTTCACAATCCAATGTTTAGAAGCGCACAATATTTATTACTCAGATTTTTAGAATTATATACAAAAGCACAGTGTAGATTGTGTTCACGATTTGAGTTCCTAGGGTTAGGGATTCGTAGTATAAAAGGTCAACGATTGGAACTTTGAAGAAGAGCAGAAAAGAGAGAGACTCCTTTCGAGTCCGCTGATGAAGAGAGAATGGGAATCCAGTTTCTTTTTTCCCTCTTTAAACCTCTCTTTTTGCCCTCTATGCACGTGTACATTGAGTGACCACTTTGCAAATGTACTTATTTTTTTAATTTAAATATTTTTCCTGAATAATTTGAATAATTAAATTATTCAATGTAGATGATTTGTAACAACGTCTAGACTGAATACAATATACTCTGATGATTATTTCAGCAAGAAACACAAGGTGTCTGGATAAATCCAAGGAATAATAAAATTATTCTATTAATAAAACATCCATTTACTTAGACAAAGTTAAACTTTAATGTTTCATGCACCACCGTGCATTGCAGTGGATCAACAGATAAAAATGTGCAATGAATAAAAATGCACTTGATCGAATATAATCATGCACGCTTGTGTTTGGTAGATGTTGAAGTTTTTTTACTGATGATATTTCGACCCAAAATAAGGAAACAATTCGAGAAGTTCCCGATATCAGTTATTTCTTACATGTCAATTAGATGTGTCGGTTGTGCATTCTTGAAATGTTCAATCAAATCGACCAGCTGGATTTCTTAAACCAGAGGTTGAATATGTCTATTGGTTAAATTCTTTCGTAATAAATGGTAAATGAAAATTTGAGGTTTTCTATGTTCACCATAAATTTGAATCCGTCAATGTGAAACTTAATTGCAATGTCTGAATCCAGCTTGAGCTTGATAATTTTATGCTAAATGCTTTTTAGTAGTCCAAATGTACAGTAATTCAAAATTAATTTTATCAAGGAGAAAACTTGTCAAAATAACATGACTGAAAGGTCGACCAAACCAAAAACAGGAGTAGGATCAACAGGATAAAAGTGTGTGACACTCACCAACCACCCCAACCGGGTCGTCCTTATATAACAGTCACCTGTCTTCAGCTGTCATCTGAGACTATTTCTGAATAATATCTTGTGCTTGGTGGTAACTGGTCATGTTTTAATTAGGCTGTGAAGTTTGATGATGACAGCTGAGGCTGCAAGATTTCGTGAAAGTGTATCCCAGAACGGAGGTCAACACACCTTTAGTTTTGGCCTTCACCGTCTAAAACCCACCATTGTGCTATAAAATAATCAATTGATTTGTAGAACAAATTGAACCAACTAAATATCCTGATTCAATTTTTGGGAGCACGACAGTGTGACGAAAATGACACTATGACGAGGCACAGTATGACGACGACATTATGACGATGTACACTATGACGACTCCGACTTTATGATGATTCCGACTTCACGACAGATTCAGTTTCAGTAGAGCATCTTTTAAGACAAAATGAGGTACAAAAATCCATAAATGACACAAGTTTTAACGAAAAACTGTCCACTTTAAATTCTTTACTTGAAAATGAAAAAGGGCACATTAATTGAAAAAAAAATTTGGTGACCTTTTTGTGATTTTGAAAAAGGGTACAAAATTATTGAGAGTAGGACATTCAATGGAGAGATTTAATGCAGCTAAATGTTGTACTCAAAATTAGTTAAAATAAAGGTCTTGAACATTTTGTTGATCCAGGGGATTCATCTGCCTGCATTCGATTGGAATCTTAATTGAAATATTTCTAAGGTCTTCAATTTCAAAACCCAATTTTCATGAATTTTTTTCGTGAGGAATTTTTTATTTTTCGATCTTAATATTTTATCACAAAATGAGGTATGGTAGTGAGTATCTATTCAAATTACAATATTTTTCAAAATCCTCCTTTCGAAATTTACGCTAAAGGCGTTTTTTCATTGAAAATAACACAGTGTGGCGTCTGTCCGTCATCATTTTTCTCACTTTGCCCCGAATTTAGGCGAGTGAGACGACTCTGTGGAAAAATGTTACTGTGACCCAACAGCATCCACCACAATCCTTAAATGTCATTTACTTGAGATTTACTTAAATTATGATTCGTATGTGAACCTCAATGTTGATAAAATAACAATTTCTGTTTGAGGAAAAATATTTTTGTTGGTAAAAAAAATTTGTTTAGGGATTTAGTAAATTCTGTTTACAACACTTTTTGTTGAAAAAGATGGTTGTTGACAAAAAAAAACAAATTTTATTGGTGAAAAACAGATTTTTGTTTAGGCTAGAATTTATTTGCAAAATGAGTAATTTTTGTTTACAAAAAGAGGAATTTTGTTTGACGTAAAAATTAACACCCTTTTCAAAATTTAAATTGGAACAGTTTAAAAAGTCTGGTGATTGGAATACCGAATGTTTGCAAATGAGGTTTATTTGCTTCAATGCTTTTATTCTCTATGGAGAACAAACTGTAATGGTTTTCCAATTATTGTGCACAATTTAATGATCAACTAGATCACAATTGCATACAAGAAATTTTTTTACTTTAGCATTTTAGAATTGTAACTGATGAGCCCATTTGGTAAAAATTGTCTACACACAAATTTTTACACAAAATTAATGTCCCCACTCCAAACTCCGGTCACGCAATGGCCACTCAATTGGGATCAAAAAACTTTTTTTCAACTTCTCTTCCAAATGAAGAAATTAGAAAAAAATAACGTGTACGTCTACGTCAACTATTGATCTTTTAAAACTAATTGTGAACTAGGATAAATATTTCTAGAGGACAGTTTTTGTTAGCAATTGAGTAGACATGAAAAAAGTTACTGTAGGTTTAGCCATCGGTCTTGAATTTCATCGTTTACGAAAAGTTGCATTAAATCAATATCCATCCATTAGGAAATGTCTAATTAATGTGCACCATTAACTTTCATTTAATTTGGTGATGCTTTCTGCATGTTCTTTTCTCGTGTTCAATTAACATCACTCACAAATTTTAATTTTAATTTTGAGCAGGCCGTAGATTACGAGTTGCTATTTTGATACTTAATTTGTACTGTCGAATGTAAACAAAAATTGATTATCTGACTTTTCCAGATTTATGCAGTCATTTTCATGGACGCTAATTGTTCTTTAAATGGTTTACAATCGTTTCAATGACCTCCCATGACCGTCCAAAATCTTTTGAAATTCTATATAGATTTTGTAGCGGATTTGTAAATTCTTTTTTTTTTTTAATTTTAGCTAAATCAGTATTTGCGTGTGTGACTCAATATTCAATTTTTGCTTGAAGAAAAGTCAAAAGATGAAGCAATTTTAAAGGATATGGCCGGCTTAACATGGGGAAATTCCTCTTTGTCGGATTGACTTGAAACTTCGCATTACGCTTCCTTGGACCTTCCTGAACAACAGTTAAATGGACCACTTTTCGGGGGATTTTCTCCCTTGACCTCCACACACCGTTCCCGATTCAAGAATAAAAGATACTCATGTTAATTTTGACATTTTGAGAGGACTTTGCTACTGGCTTTAATTTTCATAGTGAGGATCGTGGGTCAATTGGAGATGTTGAGAAATGAAAATAGTCTCAATCGAATGGAAAAAATATGGAAAATTGCCACAAAATCATCAAATGATTATTCAAATCAAGTTAAAAATTCAAATTTCAAAATTCAAGTTCTCGGAAAAGCGAAAATATTGCCAATTTTGATGTGGGAAATTACAAGTGAGTTTGGTCTACAATCGGATGTTGTCAGTTTCCCCACATTCACTTGCTGTGGAGTTTGACAGTTTTCCTCATTTACTTAAATGCATTTCCAAAACTTATCTGTATATATTTTTTCGCAAACAATTGTTTTTAAATTTTAATATTTCACCAAAAAATGGCCCGTGAATAGTAGTTGACAATTAGCAACTAGAAAGACGACATTAGAGGAATTGCGATTTCATCAAAATTATCCTTTTTTCTTGAATCGGGAACAGTTTCTCCAGAGGTCATCAAAGTTGACTCTCTATTCAATTGGAGCTGCTAAACTTCGACGCCGATTGATTTTTATTCTAAATATTTCGTGTATGCATAATCTTACAAATTTTTCAAAACCTGCTCCGAACAAAATTCTTCCACAAATTTTCTTCTCCCTGCTCAATTATACGAACTTTCGATTTTAAATTATTTTGAACTAATAGAAAGAGTTTTCAGGCTTTGTCTATTCAAAATAAATCTTTCTTACATGAAGTTTTAGAAGGGTATTCTGCCTTTATCTTTATTCATTCTATCTACCACTTTTGAGATACAAAAATTTTGTAACAAATCTGCTCGTTGTGTTTTGTTGACGAAATTCTAACTATCCGGTGGTGTACCAAGTTTAAGAACTAAACTTCATTGTCACCAGCTTGATTTTCTTGTGTATTACTATTTGGTAATTTTTTCTCTCATTCATCTGTCAACTTTTTAATTTTATCATCAAAAAGTTTTTCAAACTTGTCTAAAAGATGATTAAATTGTTCATCTGGAGTAAACTTTCAGATGTATTTTCCGAATTGTTTTGTTGAACAACACTCAACTCCTCTGAATTATGAATAGAGAGTTCAACTAATGTATTAGAATCACAACAACTAGGACTATTTTGGATCTGGTCAGATCCAACAGGATTGACAAAATAACTATCCAAAGGTGTTGCATCTTTGGTCTTTATTAATGTCCCACCATGAAAAGATGAATGATGTCGCTTGAAGTTTTTGTACTGGATGAATTTTTTATCACAATAAAAACAGACTGTCGGTTGTTCAGAAGGTGCCTTTTTCAGAGGAGTTTTGACTGACTTCATTTTTAAATTGAAAATTCTAGTTTATAAAATAATTAGCACAGAACCAAAATGAACTACACTTGTCAAAGCTACAAAGTAGAACAATTCTAAAACTGAATAATTGCGTTAATTAACCTTCCTATCAAATACTACAACTTGTAGTAAGTCTACAAGTCAAAGTATAATCATGTGCATGTTACATTTTCAATTTTCACCCCAAAAATTAATCTAAGACTGTAAAATTAGTCAAGGAACCACTAACTAAGAGAGCAAAGAGAGCAGAATAGAGAGCAGCGATACTATCCTTCACCATTGTGACGTCATAAAATGTTCGCAAAGTTCGCGAACTGCTCCCTGCTCCTTCACCTTCTATTAGAATGTACACACTTTGTCAAGAATAATCAAAGAGCAGCATCCTCTTTATCGTTCCTATGCGTTCGCGATTTGATGAGTGAGAGAGCAGACAATTTTTTGAAAAGTTTTAAAAAGGTACATTTGGAAAACAGAAATTTTGAGTAAATGGGAGGAATTTTTCTCCTTTTTCTGCTTCCTTTTTTTCTTTTTCTGCTCCGATCATTGTTCGCATGATACGTAAGATTATGCATTCACGAAATATTTTATATGTGAATGCATGGTCAGTCAAATAAAATTGTAATTGATTAGAGTGTCAACTTTGATGACCTGGAGGTCAAAGGAGCCAAACCCTCAAAAAGTGGTCCATTTAACCGTTGTTCAGAAAGGTTCAAGGAAGGAAGCTACCTTCGAAGTTTCAAGTCAATCTGACAGAAAGGCATTTCCCCATGTTAAGCCACCCATGTCCTTTCTCGACCTTCCCCACTTATCTTAAAAGACATGCTGAAAAGTCATATGTAAGTTGTAGACGATGAAATTAACCAAGTGAAATCATGTCTTGGTGAAATCGGTTGGGACTTTCAACATTCGAAAGAATATTGACATTCTTTTTCTCATGAAAAATTCCCGGTCATTTTTGTCTGGAATGAAATGTGTGTCGGGGTGCTGGGAATTCATTCCCTATAGCAGCCAATCAAATACAACAAAATTATTGACTGTTGTGCATTCATCTTTTTACCTTGAATGAAATTCGTGTAGAAGAGACCTGAATTTGGAAATGTCTTGTTCATGCAGCCCCATATTTCGACTGTCGACACCTCAAATCGTCTAGCCGAGTCCTAACAGAAATTGAGGTACAATTGTAGCTGAAACATCTAGTTACGTTTTTATGACATTGTGGCTGAAGCTCCTAATGGAATGAGACGGAAGTTGTTGTGTCCCTTCTGAATATGTACAAATGGGACATTAAGTCTGCACAGAAAATTGTGTTCTAGATTCTCGAGAGCAGAAATCACAAAATACAACTGAGCAAGTGCTTGAAAATAGTAGAATTTGCATTAACAAAATTAATAGATCATCAATAACGAGAAAAGTAAAAGAATAGCGAGATATTTCCATTACAAAATTAATAATTCACAAGAATAAAACTCGAGTCGGGGCGAAACAAGTGAAATTGACTTGGTTCGTGCAGTATCAGAAACACCCAGTCTCCCGTAGGGAATTTCTTGTACTTTATTGATGCATGACTCCTACCATTTTTCCGTGGGTGCATAATCTGTTCTTTGAAAAAAATCTTCCCCAAACCATTAGCCTAAAAAAAATTTTTCTTCGCCGGAAAAAACTGCATTTTATCTACTGCTTGCCTATATCCACAATGCTAAATTTTCTAGCCTTCGCTAAAAATTATTTTTCTTCGCCAAACTAGATTTGGGGGGGAAGCAGAGAATACATCCACGCATTTTCCATGAACCTCAACACAAACGACTCTGAAGAGGACGATTTTGCACCGGGAGAACCATCAATTTCATGATTAAACCTTCAATCGATCCATATTTTTGAAATCTTGTGATACAGCCTTTATATACGATGACGTAAAAGAGAAAACTTGTGTTTAGCACAACTACACTTGCACAACCTTTCTTCTTCATAAGCATGTCCAAACTAATAACACCAGTCTCTTTGTTGTTGATCGTGTTTTAACAGCTCGTTTCCTATGAATACGACGTAAACCGTGAGTGTGAGTCGTTGTGCCCGATTCCAGAAAAAAGGATAATTTTGGTGACATCACAATATCTCCGATGTCGTTTCTCTAAATGCCCGTCGTCAACTACTATCAATGGAACATCTTTTGGTGAAGTATTAAAATTTACTAAAAATATTCCTGTTGGCAGCCAAATAAAGGCAAGTTTTGAAAATGCATTAGAGTAAATGAGGAAAACTGTCAAACTCCAGAGCAAGTGAATGCCGACAAATTCCGGGAACTGACTACATCCGATTGTCAATTGTAGATCAAACTCTCCTGTAATTTCCCACTTCAAAATTAATAGCGCATATTTGCGCTTTTCCAAGAACTTGAATTCTTGAGAGATTCGAATGTTTAACTGGATTTGAGTGAGATTTTGATTATCTTGTGGCTATTTTCCTTATTTCTTCCATCTGATTGAGAAAATTTTCATTTTCCCATAATCCCCAAGTGACGGACGATCCTCATTGTGAAAGAGTCAGTAGCATCGTCCTCTCAAGATGTCACATTTTAAATGAGTATCCTTTTTTGTGAATCGCGGACAGTGTGCGACCCTAGCATCATCGAAGACATTTTGATGTTGTTCGAAATTATTTGCATCCCTCCCAGCATCCTTACGAGAATAAAGTGATGACTCATTCCAAATAACAATTGAATTCCCGGTATCAATCGCACGAAGAAAAAGCTGTTGAATAAACTATTTTTCATCTGTCAAGTAGGGTGGTAACAAAAAGGGTAGACAAATCCCTTGTGTATCATCTGAAAACATTTCTACAACAATTTTGAAAGAACCGATAAATACAATGCTTTGGTGTGTATTCCGGTTGTTGATGCTTCAACTCAATTTGGTCATAGCTTCTGGGATGTTGCTGTCAAGGTCGATAGAGCACAATGACCACATCGTAAACCTTGATCAAGTAATCGGTACATCCAACGATTGTTTTTATTTAATTGTCTACATCAAAGAACAAGCAAATTTGACCACAAATCCCTTGAATGGTCGTCCATTTGGAACAA
>JAQHQX010000373.1:0-13738 GCA_034694425.1 Arrhopalites sp. Gr-Col-00791
AAAAAATTAGGGCCCTAACTTCTCTCTCCGAGCATTTGGTACCTACGTGTTGAGTAGTATGAGGTCTGTTGATGCATAAATGACGGTTGGCACCTACGATTCTATAATCATTTTAACGTTGTGGTACCTTCGACGTCACTTTTGTGAAATCTGGGGCTTTGGAGAAAAAAATTACCAACTTCTCATTTTCAGCGTCCTAGGCTCCGGACGTTAACTTCTCTCTCGGGCACGGCACTGTTACCATAGCTAAGCACAGAAATCATTAAAATATTATAGCATTAAATGAAAGCATCAAATTATAACGTTAAATAACAGCAATAAATTACACCATTAAATGGCATCATTAAATGTAAATCCTGTGTCATAAAGCAAATTGATTGTTTTTTATAATTGATGTTGCCGCTGCTACAATTGCTGACTATGAGAGGAAATGTGAATCATATAAGTTTCTTTGAATATGGCTATAATAAAGAATACAATTAATCATTGCTAATAGCAATAATTTTTTCCAAAATCATACAATAGTATCTTGGACATCAGATTTCGAATCCCACTCATAATTTACTCCGGTACTTGAACATTTCCTGCATGCAACTCAGCGAAAGTCAAAATGAAATTTGTTTGTACGTATTTGATTCTGTCCATGATCGGTCTATCGATTTGTCGTCGGTCAAAGGACGAAATCACTGATACACCTGCGGATAAAATATTTTTGTCTTGTGAAAAGAAACCTTTGACCATAGAAAATCTCGCTGATCCAGAATGCGGCGCCATCCTGAAAGAGCTGCAAATACCGGTAAGTGACTATGTTTAGAAGTTTTCAATGGAATCTTATTTCCTGGTCTACTTTGTCTCGTGAATGGAAAATCTGCCATTCCCGCCGAACCTGGTTCGGGGGAGAAATTTTTTTTAACATTGACTAAATGTGACGGAGGAAATTTTGTCCCACATACCCCACACTTAAGGTTCGGCAGATTTTCAACTCACGCTTTGTCTACCTTTCTAGTCCAAAATTTCAAAACATAAAAACGATTGTGCTACATAATTACATAATGTAATTGGTTCTAAGTTAAATATTCAAGACTTACCGTACACATTTGGAAAATTTTCTATTGTATTTGACACAATGATAGCGGTAAAGCTACTGAAGAGGAAATCTTTTTTCAGACAATTGAATTACTCATTTTTGTAATAGTCATTTTGACCATAGGATTACTCATTTAGACCATTGACTCATTTGGTAATGAGAAAATTTTACAGTAGAAGATTCAACCCACTCCTGGTTTGGTTTTATTGACTGATTATGTCAATGGTGTTTTGTTTGATTGAAGTCGCGAGCGGTTAGATAAGTCTAAAAACTCTTACCGCTCGCACCGAGGCCGCCGGAGCCCGCATGGAATCTTACAATGTTCAATTTCCCGGTTACCAAATGAGTCTATGCTCTAGATGAGAAATTCTATGGTTATAATGAGTATTACCAAAATGAGTAACTCTATGGTCAAGAAAAGTCGCTTCCGTTGCTGAATTCCCGGGAGTTCAAAATGTAATCGGAATTCCCAGGCATTCACGAGAATTCATGCAGTAACTTGAATCAGATGAATAATAATGTCTCAGGTCTATCTTGAAACCTACAATGCGATTATTTCTAGATCGCTCATATACCTCGCCTTGAAATATTGACTGATTATATGAAGTCCTTAGAAAGACGCAATTGGTCAAGCCTTTGCGCTTTCCCCAATTCCTGTTTATTATTAAAATACATATATGAAATCACGTAAATATATGTAGTTATTCAAATTAAAAATTAGACTGAGACAACTAGTTCACTTTTGTTTAGGGAAAAAATCCGGGATCGAGCAGAAAATTTACGGTAAGCAATAACGTTTTTGAGTATTATAGACTAGGATGCTTATTGTAAGCATTTACTTACTCTAATTCTCCCAAATTTATAAAATACAAAATGTGACAACACTATGCTGCCATCTGTGCTACTGGTGCCTCATAATGGAATACTTGAAATACTTTCCAGAAATTGGTATGTAAAATTGTATGAATTTCACCATGACACAAAGTCATGTAGCAGGATTCAGAGCCCGGATTAGCGCAAGCCTGTGTGCCGTTGATATTGGGCTTCGCACTGTTTCTTCTGCAGGGGGCGATTGTGTAAATAGCATTTTGGTATGAGGGCGCCTGTTTTGATCGAATGTACAAATAAGGCTTCGAAAGAGACAGGACGGGATATTTCCTTGGCAATAAAAAGTATTCTATTGGCAAAAAAAATTTTTCCAAAAAATCTGAATTCCATTGGCGAAAAAAAAATATTGGCAAAAGGAAATGCTTTCTTAAATCCAGTAGAACCTCGTTAATCCGGATCTCAAAGGGACTGTCCGGCTTAGAAAGCTCCGGATTAGCTCTAGGGACCCAAGCAAAGTTTTATGAAAACTGCTAGAGGGAACGCTAGAGGGGGCAGAAAGCTGTCCGAATTAAAGGGGTTGTCCGGATTAACCGTGTCCGGAGTAATGAGGTTTTACTCTAATACCAATAAATGCGACTAATAAATGATTGAGTGGATTGGTTTGATGTAAAGTGAAGGTCTCTTGAAGGTAGATAAATCATTTTGGAAAGGACTGTATTTTGTTACTTTGTCTTTATTCTAACTCTTTCCTTCTAAATTCCAAATCTTTGCTAATTGTATCGACAACCTATACGAGGCTGGACCTTCCGTTACTACTCTCGTCGGAAGTTACATTGTGTATATTGCTTCTCTCGCTTCCAACAAGTTGGATGCGAGACAGGGTTCGAGTTCTGCCGGCAGAAATAGAAATTTGTCTGCCAGTGGCAGAAAGTGACAGAAAGTGGCAGGTGGCCGAAAGTGGCAGAAACTCGAAAAATTTTTTTGTAGCTTATAGTACAGGAATCTGTCCCAAAATGCTATCGGCTTTATTGCTTGACGTAAACACATAATTATGGGTTTCATCTTTTTAAAATATTATTTCCGTGTAAGTTATTTGAACGGAGATAAATACGCAAAGCATTTTAAGTTCGACATTCAGATGCATGTGAATCTCTGGTTTAGGACTTCATTCATTTTTTTCAAAATTTCGTTCAACAGGACAAAATGGATATATTAAACGGATGTTTAAAGCGGAAAGAATGAACAATCAAGGGGACGGAAATCAAACTTTCAAAAATGTTCATCTGTTAATAGTTAGCAGTCAGTAATTTCAAGGCATTAAATTTAGGTGTAACATAAACATGATAAAATGATAGGACAAATTTCCTGTAACCACGATCTCCTCCTAGACAAAACATCGTAGAGAGGTGTGTGATACGTCATTTCAAAGGTAATTTTGTTCCTTTGATAGTTGGCCACATTAGATTGACCAACATTGAACGTGAGAGAGTGTAGGAATATTTTTTCGTGACCCAGGGGTCAAGCCCATATGCCATGGTTACGACAGTTTTGACAAATTCCTACAAATGGCTGAATCTAATTTTTTAATTGTTTTTTTAATTTTTTCTTTGCATAAAAGCCAATAGCAACAGAATTCAAATTCAAATGAAGGATGATGACAAAATTTAAGTAGTTTTTGCATTTGAAGAGATTTTTATTTAATTTTTAAATTTTGTCTCATTCCGTTTGAGATCTAGACTTTTTTATTCTAAAATTAAGGATTACTTATAAAAGTTAGTTATACAAGCTCATACAATTGTTCATTAATTGTCCTTGGACCTGATTCGAATCTTTAAAAATGATGTTAATAATAAAAGCCCAAGACTGTATCCACAGTTTTCAAGATTGACCTGGCTACAAACGAATTCAGTGATCGTGAGATCATTGACTATGTTCAGTAGGCTCATGCGACAGATATTCAAACTGAAAATTCTGAATTAGAGAACGGAATCGAATGAAATGTCGGTTGACTGTGTCATGTAATTTATAGTTGACAATGAAATAACAGAATTTTAAAATCAGTTGTTATTTCTCAACTCCTTAATCTCACCAACATGTAAGGTTTTGGCAAACTCTAAAAAAATGATTGTGACATTTTAAAAGACTTTTTAGTTTATAAAATGCTCATTCACAATGAGATCTACAAATTTTTAGTATACAAAGAATTAGAATTACAGATGACATAAAAGTCAATCAAATGATTCGATCGAAGTAACTTTTTTGAGCTCATACAAATCTCCATCAATTGTAATTGATTCGAATCTTTAAAATTTAGTTAATATCTTTGCGGCACTGAATGTTTGAGCACTAAAAATGCTCACTGTGGCACTAAATTCTCACTAAAAGTAGCGAGATCAGCGAGCAGTTAAAGTATACTCGAAAACACTTATATTTTTTTAGCGTCACAAGTAATTTTTTACCACTGAATGATTACTTTTTAGTGCCAAATACAGTAAAAACAGTACCACCTTGATGAAAAATAGTGCCGCGAAAAAAACCACCCCTTAAAAATTAATTCTTGCACTAACGTCCCATGAGCGGGTCTACAGTTTCAAGACTGAACTGAGACACTTCTAACGATTTCGGTGAGATGACAGAACGGCTCATGTAACCACAAACTAAAAATTCGGATTAAGAAACAGAATCGAATGATATTTGCATATTTGATATTTCAAATTGATAGCGTACGATGGAATAATAGAATCTGAAAATCAACTGTTTTATCCCTCATCTCTCGAAGATGAAAAACTTCCTTTGAGTCAATGTAGGCGCATTGAACTAATTTATCTGAAATGACATATTACTCACCTCTGTACATGCAAAAGCACTGACCACAAATAACACTAAATCGTTCACAGCACTGATTAATTTGGCTACGTAGCAGCCTACAGATGCTCTTGCTCTTTTCAGAAATTTTTTACGGTCTTCCCTTGGGGCGCTATGAGGTACTCTACAAAGTGGCTCCTAGCTCCGATCCACGTTGGTCCAAAAATTTTGAAAAACCATGCAAACGATAGCCAAGAAGACGCTTTACATCTCATTCATATCGCATTGAAATACGTAACAGTTTGACCTGTAGTTCGTATTGAAATATTTGACCCATCATAAATACAGCAGGATTGAATCGTACCAGAATTTCATTAATTATAATATACTATACAAAAACTTGAAGTGGGCCTTAAAGATTCAAAAAATCGTGGTATTAAATGTTGACTTTAATGTTGACTGATGATAAAGCATCTACTACAATTTCAATATTCCAAAACTAATATAAAGTTGTGGATTCTTTACAATATATTCACCGACAGTTCGATGGCTTTGGACTCGGGCTGTGAGTCACAGTCCAAGCTTTCATCCATCCATTTTTCAGAAGAGAAAATTTCTCTTCATCCCTAACGTGTATGTGAGCCATACTTTTTAGGATCACCTACTCGTTTTTTCGACTTTTGATTTTCGTAGTTTTCAATTTTTTTTCTTGAAGAGGGGTTAAATTGAGGGTACCCGTGTTTTTTTGTTTGTTGGAAAACCGCCCAATATGGCGGCTGTGATTTTTTGAAAATTCATGAAATTGGAAAAACGGCCTTTTTGCCCATTTTGGTAAGAGCTTTACGTCGTCAGTTTTGGTCCGATTTCAATTTTGTTTTCGGATTCTGGTAGCCCATTGGGTGCCCCATCCTGCCTAACTCTTGGTGTTTTGAAATTCAGACGCATATCGCCACAGCGGTTTTGTGAAGTCGGCGGTGCACGCCGTTTCAATTTTTCTGTTTCGGCATTTTGGTCTCGGAAATCAACCTGACAGTGTTGACGGACAGTAATGGAACTTACAGAGGTGATCGATATTGACCCCTAAATAACATCTGCAAGCGGAAATAATTTTGCGATCATGTGCTTGACCTCCAGAGGTCACTTTGTAAAATGACCTGTTGTGATGACCCCGTAGGTCACAAAAATCTGAAAAAAATTAGAGACACACACAACAAGATGGAAAACAAGATAGCTATACAGACTTTGTTGAAATGTGTGACCTCGTGACCTCTACACTAGTTAAACTGCTTTGATGACCTCGAGAGGTCAAATGGCACAGGCCACCAACAGTTCAAGATAGCTCTACCTTTTTTTCATCTTGCCCGCCTTTTATCTTATTGTTATGTTTTCTAGCTTTGTACAAAGTTTTCTATCGACTTATTATCTTTCCATCCCTTAGAATTCTCTTTTACCCTTATTTTTTTATTTTTTTCCAACCTTAGTGTTTTTCATCCTTAGAATTTGGTTTCTGACCATCAGAATTCGTTTTTTTAATCTTTTATTTATTTATTCCTTGGTTTTTTTATCCTCAGAATTTTTTTTCTGTCCTTAAAACATTAAAATACAAAAATCTTTTTGGTTAATATCATTTAATTAGCATTATCATTGTAATTCGTCAGTAAAAATTGTACAATCATCCATATAAATGGTACATTCATCAGATGACGAGCGGAGCGTGCCAGGTTAGATGGTATGCGAAAACACTTAAATTTGTTTACAAATTACAATTTTTACTGACGATGTCACACTTTTTACCGACGATTGTGCAATTTTTACTGCCAAAAAATTTACGAACGATTTTACAATTTTTACTGACGCCAAAATCAGTAGCCAGATCTTTTTAGCAATTTATTTGGGTCTTAATTTCGATGTACCTTAGAATTTGTTCTTTTGGCCCTTAGATTTTATTTTTAATGGAATTTCGTTTTTTTGCCCCTAGAATTTGTTTTTGTATCCTTAGAATTTGTAAGTTTGTCCTTAGAAATTATTTTTTTGTCCTTCGAAATTTTTTTACTGCCCTAAGATTTTCTGTCAGAAAATCATCCAATTTGAGTGTTTCTTGGCCAGAACTTATTCTTAATGTTTTGAACTATCATACAAGTTGTTGTATATCTTGTGACCACAAATCACTTCGTCACTTGAAAAGTCGTTACAAATCATTTCGTCACAAAACTATGTCGTCACAAATGGACACAAAATCGTTTGGTCACAGGACAACTGGTCAGCAATGAAATTTTAATTATTTAAGAAAAAAGTAAAAAAGTATAGTTGGGATAAAATTTTAACCTAACAATATCTAATCATAATAACCTCCATGTAAACGAATAGTGAAGAGACCCAATTTTAAATTTAAAAACCAGAATTGTTTAACAATTGTTTAATGCATTGAGCTTCATTCGTGCACCTTACAAATGCCTAATTGTCAATTGTCACTTGAAATGAATTTAATTCTTATTCAAAATTAAGTTCGCATGAATTGTCAACAGAAAATTGACGGCGGATGGAGAAACTCAGAGTAGTGAGGAAAGGTCAACGATCGGTTACCATCGCATTTATTTTCCTTAAAAGTTGTGACCAAATGATTTTGCGTCCACTTGTTTTGTGACGACTCGTCACTGACGAGATGATTTGTAACGACTTGTCAAGTGACGAAGTGATTTGTGGTCACAAGATGTACAAACACTTACCTTTCAAAACATTAACGAGCCTTTACATAAATGTAAATTTTTAGGAGCGAAGCAGAAAAGGAAATAAATCACAACGTCCACACTCTTAGAGCATATAAGATCTCTATTATGTACTCTAAGTTCACATTCGTTTGTATTTGCTGAAAAATATTAATCCATTTTCACAAATCATGGAAAAACTTCAAAGTGTTTGAAGGTATGTACTTATGTACTAATTTAGTAGACAAGTACTTTAAACGTCTGACTTGATTTTGTTTTGAGTGATTTTTATTTTCGGATATCCTTTAGTTATTTGAACATATGTCTCGAGTTCCTAAAAAAATTGATTCATGATTTCTTCAAGTCAAATTTCCTAAAGAACTTAAGTACAACTGAAGACGTTCATTTTAAGAAGAAATAGAATTTGTCATTTCAGAAATGCAAATTACTTATTTCGGAAATAATTTTTTATGGAAACATAATTCGTCATTTTACATAGCAATGTAGCAATGGAATTACCGTAAAAGCTCAATCAGAACCCGGTGGTTTTGTTTAAAAAATCTATTTGCGGACCCGGGCTCTAATTAAGGCCAGGGTTCTACTTGAAATTCAACGTTAGCGTCAATAATTCAAGTTTCCAAAGTTCCCGGGTTCTATTCAGAAATGTGCTTTGTAGACCCGGTGTGTAATTGAGCCCGAGGTTATGTTTAATTCCCGGGTTCTAATTGAGCTTCTAAGGTACTCATTTTGGAAATAGATTTTATTGTTTTAAGAACAATTTTTTGAGCAATATTTAGCATTTCGGAAATACATTTTAATCTTTCCATTGAAGTTTGACAGATAAAAGTAATTTTCAAAGGAATCAAATTTTGGAGTGATCGCCTGATTTGACCTTCAGAGATCATCAAAGATCATAACTAAGGAAAAATTACCTTTTTCTTTCCGATTTAACGAAAAGTGACAAGAAGTTTTCTGAGGTGTCCTTGAACAACATTGGGCTATTTTTCCAGTGATCGTTTTCATAGACTTCCAATACTAAATACAATACTTAACATGGGCCAAGGGTCCTCACTCAGGACTCTGTTTCTGTTGGAATTAGTTGAAACTTATTAGTGATACATCGGGGAATACACAATAACGGGCAAAATGCTCAGGTGTTATTAGGAGGACTTGAAAGTAAAGTTGGGAAAAGTCAAATTTGAATTGGATAATTAGTTGAGTCCTGACGTAGGTCTCAAATTTTATTAGAGGGTCAGGGCTCTTGATCGCAGATGACTATTGTGGCCTCTGGAGGTCAAAGAAGAAGGCGATCACTCGAAAATGCGACCCCTTTAGGAATTGCTACAGGACTCTTAAGGAAACTTGTCGCAAAGTTTCAAGGGATTCCACAGTAAGTTCCTACATCATGCTCCAATATCTTGTCAATTATCGTGCAAAAGTGCTTTTAACAGCTTCAACGAAATGATTACAATTTATTTCCGGAATGATAATTTTATTGCCTAAAAAAATCATTTCTTAAAAAAATAAAATCTGCTGCCAAAATGACAACTTCTATTGCCGAAAATATTAATTGTAAGAAAAATAAATTCTATTGCTTCAATTACGAATTTTATGTTCATCAAAAATTATTTCCGAAATAATTCAATTCTATTTTCATAAAAAATTATCTCATTTTAAAATGCATATTTTTCCTAAATAAAATATTACGCGTTGCGTTGGTTACCAGTCCCAAGTTCGAAATTTTTTTAAAAAAAATTGAACATGTAAACAAGAAATTTGAAAATTAATTCAATTACGCCCGAAAAGGGCCGAAAGGGTGCTGTTTCGGACAGACAAACACACAGACAGAGCGATTGCATAAGCGAGCTTCGCTCCTAAAAATGAATTTTGTCATAATTTTGAAGTCAAAAAAATTGAGGCCGTTCGCTTCTAAATTTGTTTTGTCACACTGTGGGATGGACGGACAGACGGAAAGGAAAAACGATTTCAATAGGGAGCTTCGCTTTCCTAAAAAATCAAAAATTTTCAATATGCAAACTCCCCTCAACATTTTTCCTCGGGACTGTACGGAGTTCCTACTAGAGTGAAAAGGTAACAGAGAGCCCTTAATGTGTACTTGATATCCACATTGAGACTTGCTGTCGATGTTCACGTTTAATCATTTAAATAATTAATTTAATGGTCCTGAGTAAATTTTTCCAGTCTTCATATAAAATACTGCGCTGAGCTTGAGCTCCCCCATGGGGCGGAGCCCGATTGGTAACGAAATTTTGATCTGACGCTACGATTTTTCGAAATGTGACGATTAAAAAAATCGATTGATTCGTCAGGTTATTGGTTTCATAGGAATTTTAAAATGCATGTACATTATAACGATACTCTAGCAACTTGGACATGAGTCCGATTTCATATAAATTTAAATTGAACAGCAAAATAATGAGATGGTCAGTACATTCTGTATCTTGTTAAGTTTTATAGCTTCTTAATTTTTACATCGAAAAAGCTAGAATGATTGAATAAAAATTGTCAGTTGATTTTAATTTAACAACATAAATAAGGAAACCATGAAGTTGAATTGATGCAAGGACAAAATTTATGAAAAACTCTGGTAACGAAAGACTCTAAATACATGACTAGCAGGGTAATTGGATGCAATATTTAAATAGGCGTTGGGATTTGGAGGTTAATATTGAGCTCCTACTGTTTTTATTAGGGTATCTTTTACCGTCTAACTACGTACAATTTTCTTGTACACATCCATTATAAAGTATGCACAGTATTTTCTCAAATGCTTCCTTTCAATGCATTTTCTCATTAATTTTTGATCATTTGCAAAATCACAAAAGGTCATCAAAACTATTTTAAGATCAAGTATGCACTTCTTTCTTTTCATCAAAAAAATATCGAGCAAAGAAATTCTCAACTGCCACGTTTTTCATTAGAAATTCTGCCCTTGAGTTTTTGTACCAACTCATTTGGTCTTAAAAGAGGTTCAGATTTAGACAAAGTTAGACCACAAGTCTTCTGCTCTAAAGACTGCTCTAAAGGTCGAAATGGTGTTCATATGACAAGATGGGAAAAGAACAAATTTGCAAGGCTCAACTGACTTGATTTGAAAGATGTCAATATTTATTCAAGAAAATGAATATTATACTGGAAATTTGATACAGGAAGT
Organism: Arrhopalites sp. Gr-Col-00791; assembly: GCA_034694425.1. Taxonomy (NCBI): domain Eukaryota; kingdom Metazoa; phylum Arthropoda; class Collembola; order Symphypleona; family Arrhopalitidae; genus Arrhopalites; species Arrhopalites sp. Gr-Col-00791. The sequence goes on from JAQHQX010000373.1 coordinate 10,601, forward strand.
GGCGAATCGCTCAAGAAGCACTGATTGTGAAATTACAAGTTTTATTTCATTTCAAAATTTTGTGACAAAAAAAATTGTCCGAATACTCCGAAAATGAAATGAAGTCCTTGCAATGTCATTGAAAACTTATTGGAGTTTACATATGAAAGCAGATGCGATACTGCATTGCCAGTCATTTATCCCAACCTCTGGAAAAGGATATGTGGGGCTCCAAAGTTCTACACAATTTTCTATGCCTTCCCCCACACCATCCGGTTGCCCTAGCGCCCATAGAATATCGGGAATCCTTTCGCTGGTGTCGATCCACTCGTACTGAGGTCGAGCGACATCTGTCCCACCGATCCATGCGCGTGGCTGTGTAGCTAGTCCAGTAAAATAATTTTTATAATCACATTGTCAGACACAACACAGTCAAGCCGCCGTTTAAAATGCCCGGGAAAAATTTCATAATAATTATTTGGAACCCTGCCTCACTGCAGGAGTTCATGTACTAATCAGTTGTGATTCGACCTCATCATGACGTTTAAAATGTGAAAATTAGACAATATCAAATTACCAATAAATTGGGCCAAAAATTCTCTCTCCTCGATTGTTTCTATGCTCGTCAAAACAGAGCAATTTCTTTCACAGGCGTTCACTGCATCATCCCAGGATAACTGAAATAAAGAGATTTAAATAAAAAATCAAAGTTTTCTATTGTTTTCTAAGTCTTGGGGTAATTTGAAACAGGACCCACGTAGAATAAATGAATCGTGTTCTCTCTCCAAACAGCCCTACCAACGTTTCTATGTCGCAACATCGCTATCACAATCAATTTTGACATTCAGGACATGGCGGCAATTTCGATGTCGCAGATTGGATTAAGGCTTTGGATGTCCGTTGAAAGTTGTTTGTGAAAATTGGAATACTAACCATGGGGTTCCAGACAAAAGTGTACCAACTGTTTCCATACTGCGTTTGAATAAATTCCTGGAAAATGTCTCCACCTTCATTGAATTAAACAAGAATTTTTAATTAATATTTGACATAGTGACCATTGGTCACTGACCAATTACAAAGTTTTACTCTGTGGCTCAAGGAACAAGTTTGGGAATAAGAGATTTTTAGGCTAAGGTAGGCAACCTTCAGGGATACAAGGAGCTTCCGTTTCGACGGTCGTGGGCCCAGTTGTAACTGGTACTGATACTTCGCTTGTGACTGGTGGTTCTGTTGTTTCTGGTGTTGTGATTACTGGTTCAGTTGGTTCACTTGTAAGTGGCGACTCCGTAGGTGATTCAGTTGTGAATGGTGGCTCATCTGTCACTATGTCGCAAGAACATGAAGGTTGGTTAGTACAATCTTGATCAGATTCACAGAAAACTGTTGCTGCTGGACAGTCATAGATTTGCCAACTAGCACCAGATTCATCAACTAAACATGTTTTATACTTCGAACAGGAACCAGATACCGCGTATTTGTATCCCGGCTCGCAGGTTTGCGCCCAAACTAGACTAGGACACAAAACCAACTGAAACATGAAGACATTTTGTTTTGAAAATAAAAATGGTAGTTCTATAAAATCGTTGTGGAATTTGAGCAGTTAGCGTCTACTTGAAGGTATTTTAATTACAGTTTTTGTAATGCTAAAATTTTACCAGAAATTGTAATGTTGAGAATTTTGCCATGACTAACAGCCTCTTGTGGATCTAATGGAGATCATTAACGCTTCAAATTGTGATGCAAGGAAAACGCTCAGACAGATTTCGAATACAACTTTTTAAGTTTCACTGTACCAACTTGGGGGAATATAGAAAAGCTGTGGAAGTATAAAGAACATGAAACGAACTTTTAAGACTCACTGTACAAGAGACTGGTTTGAATTGCTATGGAAAATTTGATAGTTTGAAGTGGGTATGGTATTGGTGTGACATATATATAGCTTCGTGTGTACATGGAATGAACATCTATAAAGTGTGTTTGGACAGATTACAAATCCGAGAACTTAATGCCAACGACATGAAATTTGATTGATTGATGAGCTGTCGAGAAACTGTGTCAAATTAATTTAAAAGATTAGATAGCAGCAAAATGAAATGCTTACCTGTCATAAACTGTGCCAACTTACGAAAGAAGCCGTTTCTGCAAATAAATATTTTTCGTATAATCAACAAGAAATTTTGACACCAAAAACTGTTTTTAGCCATATGATATTTTTTATTCCAAAACCAATTAAAGACTCGTGTACATGACTTAACTATGAAATTTCGTAAGTACAAATAACACAATTTCAAGTGTTGAAATTTTGTTTATCCAATATAATTTCGTCAATAAAAATTGTTTGGTTCAAATTGCGAGCAAGGATAAATGAATTCGAAAAACACTTGAAGGACCCCGTCGAATAAGCACATGGAAATTCAATAATTACTTTGAAGATAAAATCGAAACTTGTCTTGAGTTATTCCACTTCAAATCAAAATATTTGAATGTACTTGTGTTGGGTCATCTTTCCATTCGATCTATTCAATACGTAGGGTTGTAACCAATGGCCGAATCCAATAGCTGTTACTGGTCAGAAGTAGGAATTTCATGAATGGAGGAGCTTTTGAGTATGGACCAAAATAGCCTTCTTCAATCGATCCATCTCCAAGGGGATCCGAAATGCCCGATTGTACAGCATGGGAAAAGCAATGAGACAGGCACAAGACCAGATGATGCAAAAGAAAGTTGAATCGAAACTTGATCCGAAATGTCGAAAGACCATGAAGAGGCCAACGATTCCACCACAGAGACAAATGATCTTAAGTTGGAAAACAAAGGCAGCGTTGCCCTCATTAAAGAGTTGGATAATAAATCGCAGTTTGCGAAGTTCCCAGCAGGAATGCACGACTGGAAATATTGTTTCTGGTGACGCCTTTCTGAAATGATAAAAATTAAAATAAATAACTGTGATTGAATTGGTTGAATAAAGTTTATTTGTTAAAATGTTACTCCAAATTCTGTTGTAGAATTCTGAATTTCCTGATGCAATTTTGAAAAAATAGAAGCTGACTAAGGATGTGGAAAGTGAGCAAACTATATGTGGAAACAAGTGTCGCTTCGCTCCCCTCGCCCGCAGGGCAAGCAAGAGCAACAGTGTCTTTGTTTAATTAACTATTATTA
>JAQHQX010000374.1:0-13730 GCA_034694425.1 Arrhopalites sp. Gr-Col-00791
TTCCAAAGAAATGAGTTTTTTTCGCAATTTGAAATGACGAAAATAGGATTATAACTCAACCAACACAATGCAGACTCGATATACAAATTCCACATTTACTGGACTTGTTATAGCCAAGTCAATTAATTAATTAATGAAATACATTAAAACACCAACTCAAGCTGAGCCTTTGGAAAACTTTGATGAATTCACAGAATTAGTAATGACACAAGAGGGAAATTATTTAAATTATGAATATTAAGGCTCTCCACGAGTCGGTTGGAAACGAGTTGACTTGTTTGAATCTTGAATCGGTTGACTCGACTCGTGTTCAACCGACGCGTCGGTTGACTCGTCAAATTAGAGAGACGAGTCGAATCAAATCGGTTGAAAAACCGACTCGTGGTGAGCTTTAATGAATATAATATTATTTTTCATTTTTACACATGCCTACTTTTATAGTGTTTAACTCCAGCAGTTTGCATTTTGTACATAATTCCATGGAATTTTGAATAAATAAATACAACTAACTTTTGAATTGATATTGAATTGGTAATTAGAGTAATATTATCCCAATTCAATACTTGAACGATATTTACCAATAGGATTGATGAATTCATTCATTGAATAGACATTCTTCGTAAATTCCACAAGATTATACAACTTCTTTCATGTTCCACGTGCATTTGAGATTCTGGAGAAATTTTCAATTTTTCAACTTTTGCTTTTCTCTACGCCTCACGAAAAGTCAAAATCAAAGAAGTACAATTAGTGATGATGATGGACATGATCGTCAGGACTAACTTCTTGTCTGCATAAAAAAAGCTGCCAACTCTGAGAAATTTAAAAAGCATTTTAAATTAATTAATAGAAAGCTTCATTTTAACTTCATTTAAATAAACTAAAGAAAGGCAGCTCAATAATTGAATTACAATAAACTTTATTTTAGTACTCGAAGATACTCATTTAAAATTCACTACAGTAAAAAGTAAAAGGATTTTAATCTAGCTCAAATTATCTATTTTTTGTTTCAAGTTGTCAACCTACCAAATCTCAAGTCGATACAACGTACAAACGTACAAGGGACTTGAATTCAAACTTAATTCATAATCAACTTTAAAAACTTTAATATGAAATCGTACTTTTCTGAAATTGAGTAACAGCCAAACAGAAATAATTCAAACCTGTCGATAATTTCATCATTCGCAAACGAAATTACAGAGTATCAGAAACATTTCAAATTTTCTAGTTTTCTTTTGTAGCCCTCTAAAATTACCCCAATAAATAAAAATAGGCATTTATAATTTATCTAAACTTGAATAATTACCTGACTGTGATTGGTCTGCAAGATTTTTGGAATTTCTCAAACCATTTAGTGGGCAAGGTCACTGGAACTACTGACACATTTTTCCATGACCTGATCGCCTTCAAAGACTCCCCATGAACTTGGGCTAGTTTATTAAACAAATGAAGAGTAACCACAGTTGCCGCAACTCCAATTAAAAAATTGGAGAGATTTGTAGTTAGAACAGCCATCGTCAAATTAAGAATTGTAATAATTAGGGCAATCACTTCAAACCCCAAAGGCCAAGTCCCGTAGACTGAGGAAAAGCACAAATTCAAAACACTCAACTCGTTGTAGGACTTTCGTACAGAAATCATGGACATTGGTTCATCTACCATTCTGAAATATTGAAACATCAAAAATCAAAATTCCAAAACTTGTAGATACTGAAAATTAATTACAATTCGTATTTTTTGAAATGACACCTTACATACCTCGTCTGTTGGATGACCGGGAGGATGGCTGAAGTGTAGCAGAGAACAGTTAAAATGTTCAGTAGTAAATAGTAGGAGTTGAACCAGGCTATGAACAGATGCAGAAATATAAGAGGACCCTTGAATACAAAAGGTAGTGACTTGGGACTGGGTGCCAGTGAAGTCAAATGTTCTTTGGCTTGAGGTTGAGTGGCAACCTTGACGGCTCTACCAAAGGCCATGAAAATGGCCACAAGTGAAATTCCCTTTAAAAATCCAGAAATGTCAATCTTGTCCTTCCCTCGACTCTTCAAACTCTGGAGTTTTCCTGAACATCAGAGATCAAACATGGAAAGTTTTATTCAACGATAAAAAAGTCAAAATCAAAACTAGCATCTCTTTATAATTATTCCTTAATTAACATTCAGTGATAGAGTGAGCTCCTGTAAGAATTCAATTTAAAAAAAATCTTTTCTGTCAATTTTGATAAGCTTTGTTCCAGTTTGAATAATTTCAAAAAATGTTGTTCTCGTTGATATTTATAAAATAAAGATAAATTATTGCGTGCACGAAATCGATGACTAACTAAAATCAAACTTAAATCAAATTTTTATTAAAATTTAGTAACCGTTCCAAGACGTTGTCGTGTTAATAAATGCATTGATGACGTTATGGTGGCCCCCATAATGCTTGACAATGACCCAAATATTAAAATTGGAGACAACATAGAGGGCTGTGACATAAGTCGTCCTTATCTTTTCTCTGACTGAGACATCATCTTGAAGGCAAGTTTGAATAGCACGAACGATAAGGAATAATTGGTAACACAAAGTGATCACAACAGACAATACAATTTTGTATCGTTGACCCTTGGACTTGACAAATTGTATTCGATGGTCAATGGAGTTGGAGTTGACAAAATAACAACTAATTCCTATCTTGTGTCCATGTGTCACAATCTTAGATAATGTTTTTAACGTCTCTTCTGTAATCATTTTAACTTGATTTTAAAGCGGTCCTAACTTAAGTTTAATTTTAAACAGAGATCTAGTTTTTGTCATAAATATTGGAAATTATTGTTATAATTAATTTCTATTTGTAGAGTGAAATCAAAGAATTGCTTTTAAATAGTTTTAATGCGTCAACTTGAATCCACCTTCTGTGGTTCTGTCGAGAGTTGCGACGTACAAATTCAAACTCAATCGATTAAAAATTTTTGAAAAGTTGATAAACCAAAACAAAAATAGAAAAGAGGGTAAAATGGAAAAGCATTCGACAATTTAATGAATGTTCTTCAAACGGACTAAATTCAGTGACAAGTTGACAATTTGTTTGTGAACCTGTCTATGGTCTATCAATTTCTTTGTGAACACCAAACACATGTACGATGAATCACAACTTGAGACATTCAATCACTTTTGTTGTAGCCATGTTGATGTTGACAAAAGAACAGGATACAGGACACTAGAAAAGGAGCTAATGTGGGTTTTTAATATAAACCCGCTACAGTTTATAAAAACAGTTTATAAAATGTTATATTTTCATGGACATTTCTTTCGTCATGTCACGAAATGACCGTTCATTTTGGTGCTCGTGTTAATCTTATTTCTACAACAAAATATAACTTTTGTGGGATTGTGAACGTTTAACACAACTAGAAAATAAAGACGACATACAGTACGACTCTGACATTAAATCCAATTTTATGAAAATTAAATTATTGGGTACAAAAGTATTCGAAAAACTCAACCCACAAAAAATTCAATCACAGAATGTAGCCATTTAAATCGTTTAAAAAATACCAAACTCCGGTATTTTATTTCATAAGTGTTTTTGGCTATTGCCTAACCCAAACAAAAAATTTAACCGGAGTTTCAGTATGTTTTTGTCTGAGTAAATCATTTACCCCATAAAAAAATTGTATGACTTTAAAATCAAAGTAAATAACTTGAACGTATAATTATTTACGAACGGGACGGATATTGATGGATTCAAGTTGTGGCATGTTCTTTATTTATTGATTTATAAATTACTTAAAACTTTTGAGGGACGAAACAGTTTCGTAATTTTGTAAATAAACCAGATGTTTTTGAAGGTAAAACTACGAAAAGTTTAAGTTAATTGATGAATGTTTCATTCTAATTGTCGTCTTCAAGTATCTGGGTATTAGTTCGGACTAAGTGGGACACTAACCACCATCCTTCTTTCCGACTGATGGTTGCCTTTAAAGTCTTGGCCAATTCGTAAATGTCTCCAAGAGATTCATCGTGAGATTCTATAAACTTGTCCAAAATCTTTCCACCCGTGTCCCCTTGTTCTCTGAACATTCAAAGTCAAGAATTAAACTCAAAAATAATTATTTGAATCACTAACCATTTCTGAAATGCACAACTTAAAAATATGGTCTACTTAAAACCCGTTCCCCTCAATTTTCACTTGCACCACAATTCCCTCACATTTCTCCGTCGTTCTGCACAATTACAGTTAACTAGTAAAGGTGTTATTAAAAATCCCAAGAATTGTTGGGAATCTTGAGGGAACGGGTTTTAAATGGACCCTAAAACAAATGATTATTTTTACTTTGTATGTACATTTCAAAAATTTACCTAAAATAAATATGCCAATGTTTCTCTGCTTCGAATGCAATTGTCACGAGAGATTCCTCATCAGAAAGAACTCGATTAAACTTTTCCATTAGTTCAATTATTTGGTCCTCATACCCGTACTTTTTATTGTCTGAATTACAAATCAATGCGTACCAGAACACCAAAATGTGACAAACGGCTTTGATATTCTGTAAGAAAATTTCAAGTTTAAAATCACTTTTCAAGCTTAATTTGATTTTCATTAAAAAATAGACTTGAAAATTGAACTGACTTCGGCATCTTCATTTTTCTCTATCCCATCGATGATGGCATAAAAAATGCCCCGAAGACTAGAAAAGAATTTCCTATCTTTAAGCATTGTCTTGACACACTCTTCAAAGAAAGCTGATGCCTTGATTGTTTCTATTAAATGAAATGTCCTATTTATTCCATTTGATATTTGATATTTGGTATCCATATTTAAATGAGGGAATAATTACTTTACCTAGAAAATCAAGGAAATGAAGGTCCAAATAATAATCCTTGTTGTACGTCTTCTCCAATTCTGTGAGCATTCCGATGAACAAATTGAGTCCTTGGTCAATAAAAACTTTGCACACTCCACGCACTATAAATATTTGTAAAAATGTCAATTAAATTTAGTAAATATTCATTGATTATTATTAAATCTTCAAATTTACTTTCAACAAGATCACCCAAAGTATGTTCAGATTCCCAAACACAAGCTGGAGAACGTTTCAACAAGTACATCTTTCGATAAAAAATATTAAACAATTATTATTACTAGTCATCATAAAAATAAAATAGTTATTATGAATGATGAATGTTCAAAATTATCATCAAAGTTAGGATTGATCTATTCAAATATTTTGAACCGATTCTTGAAGAAACGAGGAACATTTGGTGACTCCCTCAGATTCGAGAAAAACGTTCATAATTTCCATACTAGAAAATTAGGATACTAGATTATGCTAAGAGATTAACATAAATACTTGCTATTTTTTATTTCAATTCATTCCTTTTTATAAACTCACCTCATCTTTATTACTCGAATACTCGGAAGAATTTGTGCAGCCAATTTAATTACCGTTAATGGAGTTTCAAGCAAACCCAAAATTTTTTCATTTTTCGATTCACTCAATGTCTTACAGTAATCATTTATCCAGTTAATTATTTTCTTATTTTGTGCCTGCAATTTGTAAAAAAATTGAAAATTTAAATTTACAACCTTCTTTGTACAGAATTAAATTCTGATCCGAAACCTTGGACTTGCAATATTTCAAATAAAAATTATGATTCTACAAAATAAAATAAATCTCCTCATGTCTACAGTCCTGCAGTGTCTTTAAATGGAATTAAATAACATGATTCAAAAGTTAAAAAAAAAAGAACTTTTTAATAGTCTGACTATTTAGGTGTGAAAAATTTGCTTACATCGTCCAAAGTGCCTTCATGAACGCAAACAGGAATGACCAACAAATGCGCGGAAAAATGTTGTATTAACTCATTGTCCTTGAATTCTTCGGCTTGTGCAAGAACCCATCCGAAAAATTCCCTTGCAGTAATCTTATTGAGGTAATCAGCTTCATGAAACAAATAAAATTAATTTGATTTGGAAATAGTATGTAAAATTTAAAAATTTAATTTAATTAGTAGGTACTAAACTTGTACACACACTACATTTCAAAACGAACTACTCGTATGTGTGCTAACCTTCATGAAAAATATCTGAATTATCCATCATCACATCGAGGCATCCCTGTTGACGAAATTCTTCATTCTCTTCATTGTGGATGGAGACCAGAGCCATTTTACACAAATTGAAGTACTCCTTATCCCTCCAGTCTTGCTTGTCCGAACTTTTCATTGAAATAAAATAATTGTAAACATCCTTCAAAATTTTTTTGGCTTCATCTTGTGAACGAAGCCAAGCATTCAGTACAGCTGCAAAGTATAAGGAATGACGATAGCTTTTGTCTGGCCAAGTAAATTCTGATAATGAGGAATGTACTCTTAAAATGTACTGTTCATTCTCTGACAAAACATTCGCTCTTTTTCGAAACAATTCGACCAAGTCGAAAACGCAAGTCCAGTCTTCATCAGCTTTTTGATGACTTCTCAATCCTTTCTCAATAACTTTAGAAATATTCAATTGAATAATTTCATTCTCTTCATTCTTTTCCAATTGGATGAGGGCATATCGTTCCAAGATCTTGAGGTACGATTCCATCTTCTTTAAATCTTCTGCATCCTTTTCCATTTGCGCCTCTTTTTCTTTATCCACTTCGACCAAATCTTCTGAAATTTGGGGCTCTGCTTCTGCTTCTGAAACATCTTTCTCCCCATTTTCGGTGTCCAAATTCCTCAACATTTCTTCCATCAAAATATCACTCAATTCATCTTTTGTCTGCATCGACCGTCCGTAAAAGATGTAAAAACAATTTTTTAAATCAACATTCCCATTTGCTACAATGGCCAAGTAGTTTAACAATTTGAGAGCTTCATCTCCACCCTCATCATCAAATCTATCCTTTATCTGATTCAATATTTCCGATAGCAAAGCTTCCAAAAGGGCTTCCTTGGGATCTATTTCATTTGCTAATTCAATTTCTACATCATCTTCGGCATCTGGATCTTGTTGTTTTTCGGTCGAATATTTGTCCCAATCGATTATGTCATCGGGACCAGTGAAACGGGCTAGAAAGTCGGAGATTGCAAGGGACAGGCCACCATCTTCAGCTTGACATTCTGTGTCGATATTTTCTTTCATGAAGACTGATGACAAATGAAGGATTTCCAAATAATGTCCCTTAAGTAGTTTACAAATTATGTGTAGGAGACTCAACAAATTCTCATCTTGGACTTGACCATTTGGAAATATTTTCAAATTGAAATATTTTATAAAATAATCTAGCACTTTGTTTTTCATCAGCAATTTCATTTCCTCTTCAGGATTTTCATTTCCTTTAAGGATTGGAACTATTGAATTTTTTTCCTCATTATTTTCTTCTTCGTCACTCGCCATCTCCTTCTCCTGGTCCGCAGTTTCTCCAGTCTCACCTTTGGAAGAATTTTCCAAATTTGCATTTTGATCCGTTTCGCCATCATCAACTTGTTCAGCTTCTACTTCTGCTTCTTTGTCCACATCTTCATCGTCGTTGGGTTCTTTTTCATCGTCATCGTCATCTTGGTCTTCATTTTCATTGTCACCTGTTTCAACTGACTCCTCCTGGTCCTTCTCTTCTTCTTGTTTTTCATCTTCCTCTGGTTCTTCTTCTTCTTCGTCCTCCTCCTCCTCTTCGTCTACTTCCAGTTTGTCAATTTCGTTTTCATCTTCCTCCTCATCTAATTCTTCGGTGTTGTTGTCAGCATCTCGATTCTCATCGTCCATGTCCAGATCAAACTTTCAAATTTTCAAGTTCAAAAATAATTTTGTCGATGAATTTTAAAAAACAAATTTTTTTTCTGTACTTTGCCCTACTTTCATTTCAGTCCAGGTTACTTTGAGTGTATTGAGCTGAAGAAGAAAAAAAATATTTTTGCAGGAATAAAAAAAAATATAGAATTTTGTTGGACGAATAGTTTATAGAGTTTTTATGCGGTCCCAATAGACTCGTTCCAAATAATTTTACGTGATGGGGGGGATGATAGGAAAAAGTTTCCTCATTAAAATGTTCAACATCATAAAAACCCGGGAATCAAGATCCAAGTCTTTGCAACATTTTTTATGACTCTATAAAGCTGAAACTCCATTTCTGTCATGTTATAATTCAGAGTAGAACTAGACAGGGAATGTACAGTCAACTTTAAAGCTTCTATTAAAAGCTGCAAAAATGAATTGCTTTTACCGTATTTAATCCAATTGAAGCCCTGACTCTTATGTCTTGAGTGACTGGTACTTTAATGGAAGTTGAATTGAAGTTTGGATTTTAAAATCCAAGAAAAAGTTGAATTGTAAAGAAGAAGCTTTTACTGTATTTCCTTTACAAGTGAAGACAAACCACTTTTCTTGAGGGAGTTTCTTACTAAACTAATATCTAAACTAATAGCTTATTAGTAATTCAATTGAATTGAATTGAAGGGCCTCCGCTCACGAAGGTAAACTTTCGTCAAATAAATGACTGAGTAGATGAGTCCATAATTGAAGGAAATACGATAATTGAAATCAATAAGAGTCCTAAAGTCAAACTTGTAGTTATAAAATTAAATGCGTTTATTTCAGCTACAAAACATTTATGGTTGAGTATAGACAATAAAAATATTTAATAGGATAAAGTGTAACTCTGGTCAACTTTTCCAGTTATATTATAGCTATTATTTGAAAATCCATCCTTGAACGTACGGAGATTTAGTTGGAGGCTTGACCATTACAAATGCAGTTACGAGTATGAAGTCATAATAAAATATACCGTAAATGCTGTAGTTGGAACCAGGGATTAACATTGTACAAAAAATAGTTTCAACAGTGTACTGAATGGATGGGGATATTCTTCGTTTCATGTAAACAAGTACATTCAATTAAAATACCTGAGCAAAAAATACCAGCTTTTTTCAATTTAAAATTGTGTTGGTGTTCCAAGTAGTTTTGTTCACGAATTATGATTGACATGACATTTATTAATTTATTTTCCATTCAAGTTCGAGTAGACAAAAGTAAATTAGCTGTATTGATAACAATGATACTCCACAAAGTCAGAATAAATTGTTTGTCAATAAAGAAGAATGACCAATGAGTGACACAGACTGGACGACAAGATCGTTGAAATTTTGCAAACCAACTTTTTCTACTGCTTTTCAATAGATTTGATTGAAATTGCAAGATTTGTTTGGACCTTTCAAAAATCTCTCCCATTTTAATGTATTGCTTACTCACCTGCAAGAGTAGAATTGAACAAATCGTCACATAAATTATTTTTCGAGGCATTGATATATGGACGAAGCCGTACGCGCCCAAAATGGAACCCAGTACATAACAAAGTTCCATCAGTGGCAGTAGATGATTGCCAAATATATTATTAAAATTAATCTGAAGTATTTGAAGTGTCCTGTACATACTAACAAAACACTCTTCTCTTGCCTCCATCTTGTCAATAAACTTGACTTCCCCTTTCAGCTCGTCTCTGAAACACGTTAAAAATATTTTCCCTTTATTTTCAGTTTGCAATCAAGGTCAAAAAATTATTTGACCAACTCTAATTAGTAAAAAATAATAATCATAATTGATCACGTTTGCATTGAATTAAAAACAAAGGGGAAAACTTGAACTAATTGTGGAATTACCTGATCCTTCGTAAGAGTTGAGTGAACATATAGGCGTAGAGGTTAATGAGACAAACATAAAACATGAAAACTACCAGCCCACTACAATAGACGAAACCATTGATGAAACCCAGAGAAATTCGAAGACTTTTAATTTGCCAATATTTCTTTGGGAACCACGAAAGAATTGTATAGGGCATTTGTGGTTTAAAAATACAAAGAGCAGAACCCAAAAGACCGTTGATGGACAAACTGGATGCGATCCAAGTATTCAAAGCTTCACAGCCATTTTTAGTTGCACTTTTATTCTTCGAAATTGAATTTTCTTGGAGAGCTTCACCAGATGATATTTTGGACTTTTTTACTGAAGAATATTTTTGAATAAAAAAAATTTATTTTACCAAATGTAAAACTTGAACTGAAACGACTAAACTAAAAGTACCATAGAGGTACTATCAGCTTTGATTTTGTTGCTTACCTTGAATTCTGATTGTTTCAAGAGTATTGAAAAACTCGTTCATAAAATTCTGAACATTTTGAGCATTGTAAATGAGATGACAAATACAAATTGCTCCAAGCCCGTACGTTACCATTACGTACATCATGAGCAGTTTGGCCTTACTTGTTCCTACTCCAGTTTCAACAAAAGTGTACTGAAATACTCGAACTATAAATCGAATTTCGCTTTCAATCGTCAGGCACAAAATCAATGATCGAAACCAATAATATATTGAATTTTGATTGCATTTATACAATTTCAATCTTTGAGTCAGTTTATCCCAAGAATAAAAACTGACACCGAATAATTTTAACAGAAAAATCTCTACTTGTATACATGACACAGAATTTTTACTTATCATTTTGAATATTGTACAGCTCAAATTCAAATTCTTTCAAAATCTTTGTTCAAATATGTTTTGTTTTCAAATATCATTTTGAGAGTGGTATCAACCTGCTCGATGTGGGGTTGGATGTTGATAGGGTAGTTACCGTTCAAATGCTGGATAAAAATGACTATATAAAATTTTTTAGGGAAGGATGGTGCCCTATTACGATCACTTTTCCGTCCGCACTTGGCTCTGAGAATTTGCAGCAGTTTCTGAAAGTAAGTGTTGGCTACCTGGGTTTTTTATCTTTGGGTTTTTCATTTTTGAGTTTTTTCTAAACTTTATATATGGGATATACGTATTGAAATGAAAAATCCAAATACCCAATTAGGTTTTTTGGGTATCAAATTTTAAAAACCTGGGTTTTTGACCAACATTGCTGAAAGTCATGGGTGTCAAGTCAAGTCAGCAGTCACTTCAAAATTCTGACGTAAAACCAGAATCCTTCATCCGAAAATTATAAAATTCGGGATTTAAGCTCCTTGAAGGATTTCAGGAGGGGACATTTGAGGATCTTCTGAAATCTTTGAAAATTCCTTAGAAATCCCCATTTTTCATTGTTTTTTCTAACAAAATCGGCCTCCAAGGGGCAAATTGAGATGTCCCCTTCCCAAATTCGGAAGTTAAGCTCCTTGCTGCATTTACGGAGGGGACATTCAAGGGTTTTCTGAAATGTTTTAAAACACCTTGGAAATGGCACCCTCCTGGAAACCTTTACGGGGCTGATTTCCTGAACGGAGTACGAGTTTAGTGTCATCTGAAGTCTGGGATTGTAATTTTTGTGGGGTTTAGACAGAGTTCTGATTCTGATGGACTCAACTCAAAATGAAGCTTCGCTTCTCCTAGAATTCATGTCTGCGGGAACATTTTTTAATATATGGTAATTTACTTTAAATGGAAGGTCCTTCCAGGAAGGTTGAGTCGATCATGTTCATAAAAATTTAATTATCGTGACAACTCAAAGGGCTGTTTAATAATAATTTGCTCAATAACACGTTTCAATAGTCCAATCATTTATGATTAGACCATTTATTTATTCTTTCAAAGTATTCTTTCGAAACTCTAACTATTTACGTAGTGTAGCATTTAGTTTAATATTATTTTTCTTATCCTAAACTGATCTATTCTACTAACTGTACTAAAAGTGCAATTAATTTTATGTAACAGCATTTATGTCCATCAATTTTACATTTTTACAATTTTAAAAGCTGAAAATATACAATTAGATTAATCGAGTATAGTCAACAGTCAGTAATTTGCAAAATGTAGAAATTTTTAACAAAATTTATAGTACAGACCAATTTTGTCACTCCTTTTATTTTTCCTATTTTTTTCTGAAAGTACATGAAAAAGTAGGGGATACGTGTTTTTTCATTTCGCACAACTGCAAATGGCTCCGGAGGTACAGATTTTTGAAACTGACTCCATGTCTTCATTGGAGACTGAAATGAGATCGTCAATTCGGAGGTAGTGCTAATTTCAAGAAAAAAAGATGGAAAAGTTTTCAAATACCTCAACATAGCCATTTTACTGAAAAAATGACCCGAAAATAGGTGACCTGACGGGTTTGTTTTCCAAAATAAAGGGCTGATACTCGGGATGTAAGTGTGATGGGTCTATGGGAAGAAAATATCAAAAAACGGGGGAGTATGTCGACAGCTTTTTTGACATGGCAGAATACCCCGGTTTCGACCCCCCCCCTTTTAAAACTACTTGATCTAGATTTTAGACAATTAGTAGAACGTTGACAGTCAAGTTAATGACAATCCCAACAATGATCAGAACTGTAGTCTTTTTAATTGTATAAATTGAATTGACTTGGACTGTGAGTAAGTTGAGAGCTTTCAATTCTCTTTTATATATTTCTTTGTTTTGACACTGATTACGACTCAATCCAACTCTTTCATTCAATTCTCGAATAAAGTTTCTTGATAGTTCTTGAATTTGGCCCAAATTTGGATAGGCTACAAATTCAATGACCACAGATGAAATAGTTAAAAATGGGAATACTAGAAAACCAGGAAGTGGAATTAAATGACTTAATTTGATTGTTACAATATTTCCTTCCAATTGCATTAGAATACTGAAACATTTGAAAGTAGGCCATAAAGCGATTGATGTACAGTAATTAAATTGTCTATTTATGACTAAAAGATGTTTATACATTCTAATTGGTTCTTCAGGGTTAGTCAGATTCCATGGGACTATCTTACTCGTACCAATCGATCCAGCATCAATTTGATCATCAGATGCGTCTGATGCTGGCTTTGATGTTTTTTGTAATTCAATCGTCCTAGAAAAACAATCAAAAAATTAACGACACAGTTAAAAGTAGTCAAGTAATTTTAATTCATAGTAGAAAAAATCATTCCAAGCATTTTGTTTTGACTCTGAGATGATCATCAGACTTTTTAATTATCTGTAAATGACTTGAATGGGGCACTTTTAGGAAAAATTATGATGTCAATTAAAAAATTAATTAAGGGTCATATAAGAGACCTGTTCAGGAATTTGAGCCAGAAGTTGGTGCTGCTGGTGTAGGGCAGGATAAAAAATATGTAAAAAACAAAAGCAACTCCACTGTTTATATTTTGCCAAAAATCTATGCACGAATACATAATTATGGTCCACATTGGCTTTTTCCCGTTACTCTCAATGGGTAGAGCGGATAGGAAGTACCGAGGATTTTCCACATCTTCAAGATACATTGAGAAAAACACTATGGACACTGACATGAAAGTGTAGTCGAAAAATTGGATGATGACATCACAACCATCGAATCTTCGGATCGGGTAAAAGGGAGAAAACTTTTCTGTTTTTCAAAAAAACATCAAATTTCAATAAACATTGATGAATGGTATTTGTCAGCATTATCCAAATCTCTGGACAACTCAACTAGATCGGTCACAAAACAAATTAATGAATATTTAAGATGATTAATTTTCAAAATGAAAAGAAAACCTTTGCATTTGGCATCAAATTTGAGGAAATTGTTGACACATTGAATAATAGCACTCATACAAATTGCTGTATTCAATTGCGTAATTGAAAAATACGTATTTCCCAAGATGAACAACGAATCAATTGCAAGAGATGAAATACTTCGGTTTTTGTAAATCAATCCAGTCATAAAACAATTTGAAATAAAAAGACAGTAGGAAATTTGCCAAATGATAGTGATATACCACATTGATAGTTGAAGTACATTTTTTGTTTTCAAAAGTCGATTTGTTTTTTTGTC
>JAQHQX010000375.1:0-13730 GCA_034694425.1 Arrhopalites sp. Gr-Col-00791
AAGGAAATTTTAAGTGTACAGAAGAAGCTCTGGGGTCAATCCAAATGGTTTGATAGGTTTCAAAGGTCACTCCATCCGTTGAGTGTCACTCACGGTTCCTTTTTCTACATTGACAGACAATTTATTCTCACCCTCTGGACGATTGTTTTGGCCCAGACCTCCAATCTTCTCATATCGGCTCAATGATAGAGTAGAGTCGAGTCGACAATGAATATCCTGGGATCTTATTCCACGAGAAAACGAATTCAGGAAAAAAGGAGCAAATTTCATAAAGGGAGTAAAATGAAACAGACATTTTTAGATCCTTGACCTCTGCATCTTTTCAAAAAGATTCACAGAACAAAATATTGAATATTTTGTAATTGCGAATTTAATGGATTGTTCAGCAACTATTTGAGTACCACTCTAATTTTTTTCAGAATTTTAGGATGATAGGGGTCATCACAATGGGACACTTAGCAAACCTCCTAATTGTGACCAAATGGGAGGTCTTAAATATTTGTTCGATGACATTCCCATACTCAGCAGATCAAAATCTGTCCGTCTAATGCAAAAAAATAACAAAAAAGTTTACCCTACAAAAAGTAACTATTTGACATGACATTGTCAAGTATCGAACTCAGATCCCTGAACAACAATTCTTGGACTTGGAGTCACGTCTCAAGTAATTCCAGATATTTTGGAATTTTAAATCAACTTCAAACGAAATCTGATTTTTTGATAAAATTTCAGAAGTGCTGGAAAGAAAATCGGTTGGGATTTTAGTGAATTGATTATCAAATAGTTGATGCATCTCTGCATTTACATCAAAATGTTTACCCAATTTTATTCTACCATCTTTCTCTTCAAATTGATCTGTATTTCTGCCTGCATCTCCTTTAGTAGCTTTTTGATTTTAGCATTACAAAAGTAGTTCACAGCCTTGGAGCTGCAGTTCTAGTCCTACTCTTTGGTATAATTTACGAGAAGGCATTTAAAATTACGACGAGTTTTGACTTGATGAAGAGGAGGGTGGGGTGAGTTACGCCTACTCAAAGAAGAGGATCAAGATTGGTAAAATAGTCAACTCGATTAAGAATGTTGGGGTCAAGGTGGGCTCTTTCCACACTCTCGAGAGAATGTCCACAGTCAACTTTGTTCATTTCTGCCTCATGAATATTGCTAACATCTTCATTGTATACCGCTAAGCTAAAAGACACCATGTAAATTACTACCTACACGTTTTCCGTTTTGAGTGAATTGTCTGATTTCTTAGTAAGGAATGAAATCACTGTACTTGTCTTTGTGGGGCTGCTGGTTTTTGAAAGGTTATTTTAAGTCAAATAGGTTGTGTCATGATTGCATCCGCATGTCCTAGGGCATGGCATGCTGTCATCAGCAAAACTTTTTGTTTTGCTGATGAATGCATCTTTAAGTTGGTCAAAATTAGACCATAAATCTGCCCATTTTAATCATGTCTCATGAGCTAAGACGATTCTTTGTATCGTCTCAGGTCATGAAAAGTGTTGAAATCGACTATTTAGTCTACCTCTAGCATGTGGAAAAATAATGCGAGGCATCATTTCGTAGCATGATCAATTGAATATGATTTAGGTTAAAATCAGGTTTGTTATTCTATCTTGTACACAAAAGAACTTACATTTTCTCTTCATTTAAGGAAAATATTAGTAAAATAAAATTTTAGTCTAATTGTGATTTTGGGCCCAACATGTTGGGGTTAAGGTGGTAGCCTCAGCCCAGTTCCATCATTGACCACTTAAGTCATTCACACACACACAAACATCGTGTCGCTCCTCTCTCTCCACTCTTTCCAGTCTTTATGAAAATACAGTCCTCCTCTCCCTTACTCATACACACTCACATTTTTAGGTAACATCTGACTTTATTATTTGACAGTAAAATATTTTAAACAGCGTACACCAAAAGAAAAAAATAGGCAGAAATACGCATATCAAGTTACGAAACAAGTTCGCACAAATAACAATCAAAACTGTTTATCTAATATCCCGTCACATTTTAGTTTACCTTTAAAAAAATATTTATTCACCAAAAACTCCAGAAATACGAGTAGTTTGAACATGTGCTCTGGCCACTTAACTACACCTCATGTAAATACTGTCAGTGATTGTATAACAAGGTTTTCCATCAATATGTCCAGTGTACCAATTGTCTAACAATTCCAATGTTCAACTTTGGCTCTAAAATGTCCAGTATAGTTCATCCGAATGGTCAGTTAGAGTCAATATTTTGTCAATACACACAAAGATGGTGGCACTACCAACTGCCTACATCCACTTGTTTCTTTTTTGAAAATGTTTCATGCTTCAAGTAAGATATTCACAGACTTGCTAAGGCTGCCCTGACAAACAATTATTCTAAGGGGTAATAGGTTTGTAGCAGTAAAATGGTCGAAAATTCCACTAATTGTTTTTGCACTAAAGAACAAAAATGCAGCCAAGGTTATATCATTTGATGAAACAAATTCCAGTCGACTGTCATTACAACTGTATTCTGGCCCGGTGGAGTTTTGTATGATCGTAGCGAGCGAAGAGAGTGTGGTTAAAGACTTCGAAAAAAATGCAAATTAGTTTAGTGAAGTTTTAGTTTTTTTATTATGATTACAACATTTTTAGTGAAACATGGAACCAAAATAGTGTAGCTTTCAAATAAAATAGTGGAACAAAAAATCACACTCTTTTTCTAATAAGTCAATTCGAAATGCCTGTTGACTATCATTTAGAAATAAATATTTATCAAACTGAAGCCTTTAACTTGTATTCAGGTTGACTTTCATTCTTCCATAACTTCAGCTGTTAGTACCCCAAACTGTAATAGATTTATTAATTAATTTAGTAATAGTCTATTACTAATAGAGAACACCTCCCGTTCGTTTTTTTCTTGAATCTGGTCCAGTGCGCGGCGGTGACGGCTAAAGTTTTGTAAAGCATTTGCTTCGGTGGCTAAAAGACGGCGACTTGAGCGTCTGGAATAAATAAACTCCTTTGGAGAAGAAGAGAATACAATTTATTTTGCTTTTAACATAAACCTTCTAGTGACTACTTAGTTTAACAACTTGACGAAAACACAACGGACATTATTGACACACAACGAGAATACATTTGAATTTATTAAGGATATAAGGGACACACTAAAGGACTCTTGGGTGGTACTGTTAAAGCCCTTATGTGGATGTCTAAATACAAGTGTTGACACGTACAATGGATATTCACTACAAGGTAAGGTATTTATATTAATGAGTAGTACCCTTGAAAGAGGGCAGAATACACAAGGAGAATTTCACGATATATGTAGTACTACAATTTAAGTACAGTTGGTGAGAAATAAGCCGGCAATGCCAAGTGATTATGATGACACATGCAATATGTATGATTAAGGCTGGAAAATGATACAAGAGCAATAACAAGAAAGAATCCCCATTAATAGAAGTACAGTTATTTCACGGTACAGGTACCAGCTTCATCATGAAAACCTGCTCAACTCAAATGGAAACTTAAAATTTTCTTATCGTCGATCATTCAACTTCTGATTCATTGATCGCTCGATTAATGACGAAAGAGTCGAATCTACTCAAAAGTAAGGAGGAGATTGACGACTTGATCGATGTAAATGTTAAGATAGTTGAGAATGGATGATCTTTCAAATACTTGAAACCCACCATCTTTGATACCGATAGGTGGAACGGATTCCACAATCTTTGTCAAAACCATCTTGATTGTTTGTCTCATCCGACTCCATTTGGTCATGAAAAAGGCGTACTTGAAGTTCCGATGTAAAGTAAACTTGTCTCTTGTGAAGAGTATCGATGCTTTGAATTGATCGATGAGATCAGGGAACTGATAGAAATTGTAGAAGATGATAACGTAATCGAAGCAACTTTCAATAGACACGCAAATGGCCAATATTGTGATGATGGGATATTCAACATGAAATCGAATTGCAAAGAATGTGCCAGCCACCGACACATTCAAGCACAAGAATTTTGCTGCAAAGAGGATATCAGAAAACAGAATATTGATATGATGGAGGCGGAGGTGAATGAATCGACATTGATGCTGAATAAACTCTATTTCTATGATCTGTTCCAACCAATCGAGCAAACGTCCCTGCCTGAAAAAAAACGTACCAACTTTAATGGAAACTCAACCTCTACAAAAAAAATTTCAATTGTTATTAAATCGGAACAAATAAACGTTACCAAATCCGTCGGATAGTCTCTTTCATGTTGTAACTCAATGTCAAGACCTCGGCTAGGCAAAGGAAGGCGACAAAGATGGCAGTTTGACACCAGAAATATATAGGGATGAATTCAATAAAGAAGGATATAATGAAGAGGATCCTATCCTTATACCACTCTCGATTCCAGAGGACCAGTTGAAATCCAACAAAATTTTGTTTCTGCCAAAAAAATACTATAAACAGCAGGAGCCCGAAGTTGACAATTAATTCGGAGGTGATGACAAAACTCTCCTGAATAGTGAGTTTGTTGATGATCAACCACAGTTGAGATTTACCCTCATACACTTGGTCTGGTTTTGGTTGTAGATTATTCATCAGCTTCACGGTCAATTCTGGATTAACGAAGAAACATCTGTAGCTGATGAATGTTAATACAATTCCAAGCGTAGAAAGTACAATCAAAATCATCACATCCGCAATATTCATTGGCTCTTGAATGAAGGACCAGATGGTTACTCCAAATAGGTGGCAGCACCTCAGAACCATGTAGCTCCACAAAGTGTAGAAACAAATTAGCTGCCATTTTGAATTTTGTTTTTGAACTTTTAGAGTTTTGACATTCACTTTGATTGGAATGACATTGAAGATGGAGGCAATTTTAAAACATCGAAATCCATTCCGAAGTAAGCGTGGGGTCAACATATTCCTCTAAATGGTCATTTCATCTTTCAAATATACAGTTTAAGGGTTTGATTCAGCTTGTTTTGTCATCTTGTTGATGCGTAACAAGTCCCCTTTAAAAGTTAAAAGTTGATGGGGAAAATATTTGAATTTTCAGTTGCACACAATTTTCAATATTATCCCAAAGCGAAATGAATTTTTGTAAGAAATTTGTAAATAGAAAAGTCTGATTTTGCTGCCATCATCTTATTTGTAGAGATTCCAGTTGGAGAGTAGCCACAAAAAATTGAAGAAATTGCGACTCAGTACACAATGATATATCCCTTCAATTATTCTGTCCGTCTACATGGATTTTATTTTTACTGAAATTTTCAGAGCTGTCAACTTAGAAGGAAAATGATTGAGGAATGACAAGAACTTGGGATTTGAAGGCGATTGCCTGGATGGTGACACTTTTTGGAAATGTATTTTGGAAAAATATTTGAGCGAAAATGAGTTTGTTAGAAAGATTATGGGTTTAAAATATCATCCTGATGTCTATGGTGGAAAGGGGACTAAAATATTATTTCGACTATCGCCATATTCACGCATTAAATATAGTGATTGTGACAGTAAAATTCCTCATGAGTCAGTTCGTCAATTCATTGGGACATTTAATTTGAGAAAAGAATATAAATGAGTCATTTATATTGTTTTCTCTCATTTAAAATGACAGTAACGGCTTTGATGAGCCTTTACATAAATGTGAGTATTTAGGAGTGAAGCAGGAAATGAAATACATCCAAACTTCTTTCACAGATATTAGAAAAGTTAATTAATAGTGTGTGTGCAAAATCTGACATTTTAAAATATTCTCCATCAAACCTTCAATTATCGTTGATTATATTTGAATATAGACGAAATTTTCTGTATTCCCGCATGGTCATAGAATGACCATGATAGCTGTCAAAACGTTCTCCAAACGTCACCGACAAACGCGTTGACACAGAATGTTCCATTCTGTCCTTTAGAAAAGTTATCGTTTAGTCAAAGTAGTTAAAAGTAGTTCAAAGTAGTTACAACATCAAGGGCCCAAATAAAAGGGCTCGTCTTTGAGACCTAATAAAAAGGCCTGGGCCCTTTTATTCTTGTACTTGAGCCAGGCGGAAGTGACATTCGCTTCCAAAAATGGTACCTCCTGACGAGGTTATGTCAACATGCAAAATAAATTACGATATGTAGATTTAATTAAATGTAACCACATGAAAAATTAGCGTGTAAAATTTTTAGAAATATGGACCGTCAATTTTAGTGTTACAGCATACAGAACGCAAACGGTCCATAAATCGACATTGATATTGCACGGTACCTCCCTGCATTTGATAGTTATACGTGATCCAATACATTTTCAAAACTTGTTTATTTATTTTTTCTGCCATCCGAAATATTTTCCAAGTTTTTAAATTACATCAAAAAATGAACAGTTTATAGTTGATAAATACTGGCAACTTCATTTATTGTATTCATTTATTTTATCATATAGAAGTTATACTGGATGCCGTTTTGAAGCATCCGGCTCGATGACTCATCATAAATTATCTGCCACAAGGTGACTTGTTAACTTGAATATCCAATTGACTTTGTCAATGCAAAATGTATACTACACATTCGTTTAGGTAGTCAAGGTTGTGTGGAGATTTTCCATGAACATGATAGTAACAAGTAGGAATAGGAGTGCCAACACAACTTTAGAACTTTGCACTTTTGATTGGAGTAAAAACTCAAGCATCTCGAAACTTGATTATCATCATTGAACAGAGAAATCAAATTAGTGAATCATCCATCATTTACTCCCCAACTCACAACTACTTTATCAATTTTTTTTCTTCAATTTCAATTTCAATTGCTCATTTCATTGTGCAAAGTACAGAACGATAGATTTGAAAGGACCCTACAAATTTTTCATTGAATTTTGAGTCATTTTCATTTTAAGAACAAAAAATATGTGGTGAAGACATCAGTTTCATGGCTTCAAGTTTATATCAAAATGTTTGTCGTTTATGTGGCTTTCAACAAGATGCGGGAAAATTGGTCATCTCTTCTTTTGTTGCAAATTGGCCTGAACGAAAGACTAATTTGTACACTTTCCTATTAAAACTGGTAGTTTAATTGAAAAATTGGTCTCCATTCAAGTCAATTTGTCAAGCAAAAAAAATCAGAGATGACCAATTTTCCTGCTACGTCTCGTTGAAAGTCATATAAACGAAGAAAATTTTTGACATAAAATTACAACCATGAAACTGATGCCTTCACCACGTATTTATCAAATGAAAAAGGCCTGACTAAAAATTCCAGACAGAAACAAATATTGTTAAACTTGATTTGTAATACTTCAACGCCGATGAACCGAATTTCTTATTGCTCTTTGTAATTGATGGTTGAAAGTACAATGACATTGGCGAATTTGGGACAATAATTTGTTCGTTAGGGAGAAGCACTTCAACGCCGATGAATTTTTCATTACTGCCAATTCGTAGTTGTTGGGCCCAAAACTGAAGGTAAATCATAGAGGGTTCTTTGGGGTATTACACATGTAGAAATTCATGTAAAATTTGAAGAGTCATTAAAATGTTAATCGTCATCAAAACAATTGTTTGCAGTAAACACAACACTTGACTAGCCCAACTAAGCTTTTATCTACCTGAAGGTCAACGCTAAACAGCTTTTCGTTCATAACATTTTAATTCGACCTCCATTGAGCAAGTCTTTCTAATGGCTTCGTCATGGATTCTTTTCTTGACGGTGATTGGCTTCACCTTAATTGTGATTTCCAATGCCCAATCTCAGGTCATTCAGAGAGATCAGAAACTGAGTGACCGGGTCAGCGTCAGTTGGACCGTCGATTTTTCTACTGAAACTGCCACTTTTCAAGTCACAGCAGAAACTCATGGATTTATAGGCTTTGGGTATGACTAAACACTTAAGGACCCCGATTAGTAGCGAAGGGATTTTTTTTTTGAAAATCAATGACCATGAACGTTGACCTTTATATATTAGATTGTCACCCCAAGGAGGTATGAACAATGCTGATGTTATTATTGGCGGAGTATTGGATGATGGGACACCATATTTTACAGTAATTTGTCAAAGCCTTTCTTACATTTTGAAAATTTTCACCTCTACTAGTACTTGAATTTCAATTTACTAATCAGATTTGTGACTATAAAGGACCGTTTTGCAACAGGGAAAATGGAACCAAAAATTGATGACCATCAAGATTGGTATCTGCTACAGGCATTTGAAAATGAAACCCATACTGTATTGACCTTTAATCGGTCACTCATCACCTGTGACCCAGAGGATCTTCCGATCACTGTAAAATCTCACTCTCACAACATTAAATCAGTCATAACAAAATTAAAATTGAATTCACTTATAAATAACACGTTTTGCAAAATCATAGGAAGACACAACGAAATTTATTTGGTCGCTTGGCGCTACTGATCAAATCGTCTATCATGAACAGAGGGGTGCCTCATCAGTTTTCATTTTGGATCCAGCACCTCCTGCAGCTGATACATCGATGTGAGTTTATCTACTGTGTCATCATAATGTCAATTCCCTTTGATATAGAATTTAATTTTACCATTAAAATGCATTGATCTGAGGTGTGTGAAATCATAAATTTTGTCATGAAAACAAAAATATAAAAGAATATTTTTGTTTCAGGTTCGACATTTGGAAGGTTGAAGTGAACACGACAATTCCTACTAAAGATACAACATATTGGTGCACCGTCCACAAAAGTCCAAATTTCACCAGCAAGCGCCACATGGTGGGAGTAAGTGAAACCTCTCAAGCCTCTCAATTGTGGATAGACATATTTTTGTTAGAATTCAAATTTTGTATTTGTGGGGTTTATTCAAATTTTGTCTCGATATCACTTTTACAATCATCAGTTCAAAGTCGATCTGGAGAGCCCTCTAGCGTTGACTCACAATCATCATCTGGTCCTTCACAGTTGTCCAGCACAACCAGGCAGTGAAATGGGAAACGTTTTGGAAAGCTACGTTGGGGGACCTGGAGGTGATTGCTACGATGACCGGGACATGGTAGAAGTAATTGACTTTTGCTCTATCTACCTCTACGTCTGGGCGAAAGGTCGGTTCAGATTGAAATTTCCATTTTCATTGAAAAAGTTAAATAAATTCCTATTTTAAGTTATTTCGTTGTTCCAAAGCGTATAATGAGATTTTTAACTCAAGTAGTTGAGTAAAGCCATAGGGCACTTGGTGAATGTGGTTATTTGGACCACTCAACTTCGGCTTGGGAGGTCCTGATTTTAAATGGGCGTATATCAAGGAAAAGCGAGCTTTAACCGGAAACTACAACCGATGGAGCTGTATTAAATTATTTCTAATTGGTTTCTGTGTAAGCTGGAAATCAAATTAAAGATGATATATTTTCAGGTGGAGATGTTTTACTTTTACCCGATCACGTTGGTCTTCCTCTGAATAAGAATGGATTGGAGGAGTATTTTGTTTTGGAAATCCACTACGATAATCCCATGGTTTTGGAGGGCGTCCAATATGAAACTGGAATTGAAGTTTTCACTACTGCGAGTTTAAGGTAGAGTCCGGTAGCATCATTTTCAAATTCCCATTTCTCCTAGAAAAAATCCTGTGTTTGTGTGGGTTGTAGAAATAATGGAGGTTGATGAAGCTAAAATATTGCCCAGTAAAAAGTTTAAACAGAAATAAATTGCTCGTCATTCAAGTCATGCAAGGCTATTGGACCAAAGGAACTCGCCTTGTGGCCAATTTAAACTGATTTCAAATTACGATGATTTAAGCTTCCTCCTGTGATTCTTGTTGAATTTAACTTGAAATTTCATTCAAGTTAGCACCCTTAATTGTACTTGAAAAATGTTTAAAAGTTCAAAAATGTTTAATTAGACCACAAGATGCTGGAATGTTAAAGGTAGCTCATTCGGCTGACATTTCGCTGATAGTCCCACACTCATCACAAACATTTACTGTGGTGGGTCATTGCAGTCCCACTTGCACTACCGCCATCCCAACAGAGGGCATCAATATTTTCAATATCCTTTTGCATGCCCACTTATCTGGTAGGTTAACACTCAGCTGATGGTTCAAGTTGGACACGTTGAAATTTTAAAAAAAACTGCTTTAAATTAGACTGATGTAATTTATACGATTTAAAAACAATTAAAATCTCAATTTGAACAGGACGTCAACTCAAGTTGAGACACTTCCGACCGAATGCTGTGGGCCATTTTATTGAACTTCCTTGGACTTTCGATGCGAACTACGGTAATCAAGAAGTTGGTTGTAATATTTGAGGATTTTAATCGCAGGATTAGTACAGAATTGTAAAATTGTAAATGTGATTGTCGAGCAAATTGATGGTTAAAAGAAGCTCAAATTCATGCTCAAGGTTAAAGCCAATTACTGCGATTTTTAACAAACCCTTTGACTATCTTTATCCTTTAATTTAAAATGGGTGGTATTTTTAGTAGCCGCAGTATTTAGGGTATGCTCTAACAAGCTCACTTCGCTCGCTACTGAAATCACTGGTTTCTATATTTTTGTGACCGTTTTCGATTTTTTGTGGCCACAAAACATATTTACCCGTTTAAAAATTGATTTTCTTAATGTTTCTCATTTATCGCAGAGGGCACACTCTGTTCTTGTTAGTTAGGACCGGACCGGATACAATTACAATTCTTGGTCAAGTATCGAAGAAATGTTGATACTGGACAAATAATGCCAAATGCGTTCAAGATACCTGAAATTTATACCATTAATACTTGAACTTTGTTTGACTTACAGATTTTAATTACCAACAAAATCGGTTCCTTAAGGAGTACATGAAACTGATGCCAGGAGATCAATTGTCCTATGGTAGGACTTAAAATTGTCAAATTTTCAAAATCAAAATAAATTTTGTAAATAAACACTGACAAATGAGCTTATTTAAATTTGATGCAGAATGCACCTACAATTCAACCTGGAGAAATCCCCCCAGTGTCACTTTTGGGGGTCCATCCACAACGCATGAAATGTGTGAAGCGTTCATGATGTACTACCCCCTCAATCCACAACTGGATGTTTGTAAAAGTCAAGTGATACTCGCTCCTCTCTTGCAAGAACTCGGAATTGAAGAATGGAATGAAACGTCAGTTATGAAATTTTTTAAAGTTGATTTTTCAAAATTATTTAAATCAACCAAGATCAAACTCTTCAAATATTCCCATTTCTGTTTCAAAATTCCACAGATCTGATGTCAGAGATCCTACAGTCTCCAAACCAGATTCATTGGCGGGCAAAAAGTTCTCCACAATCTTGGACACTTTGGTCGACTGGACGGAGGAATATAGACAACAATTCCAACTACGCACCAGATTCTCCGATCACTATGCGGCCTGTTATGGCAACTACAATTTCACCTCCAACTGGGAATTTCCTAGCCCACTTCAAACCACACAAAAATCTGATTCAGGTTTTGTCAACTATCCCATCAACTACGAAGCATATGAACCACCACAACTATGTTCCATTTGAAGACAATCATTTTCATTAATCCATGAGGATTGATATTGTCGAGATTAAAAAACTGTGACCATCACGTATCAAAAAACTAGGCCAAAATTTTTAAGATGTGAATTTATCTATCAAAATCAAAAATGTAAAAAAAATTTCATCAAATTGCTTTTTGTTGAGTTGGGATTTTGAATGATGGACGAATTTCTAAATAAAGCGCAATTTATAGTTTAGCACTTATTTACCATCAAGTCGTAAAAAACTTTGTCAACTCCAAGTAGAAAAGTCGACATATTGGTTTTATGGCTCAGGATATATGAGTCAATACGTTTATGAGGTTCATACGTTTTGGTGGAGTCCATCCTTCTTTTAAAAATTCATTTGTCTACATTTCAATTTGTTGTAAAGCCATAATTATCGTATAATCATACAGCCGTTGCTCATCAATGAGCAACGCCCCAGGACTAAAATAAAGGGTGGTAATTTTTGTGGCTCTAAAAATAATTATGTAGCGAATCTCCAACATGTGGCCACAAATCATTTCGTCACTGGACAATTCGCTACAATTTGTGGCAAATTGTGGCTAAAAAATCACCTTGTTAGTGAATTCATTTGGTCCATCTTTTTGAGTGCCATTTTAACCATAATTATTTTTTTCTGAACTTGGCACAGTGTGCCACTCCTCGACTAATATACACCATTCGATACGTGACGATATTCCATATACTTCTGACCATCGCCCATATCCTTCGACAAACCAAAATCCATTCTATGATAAAGATGACTTCCATAAACAGAAGAATCGTGGCCACAGAATTAGCCAGAGAAGCCAACTCAAATATCAAGTGAATATCCGACGAGACAAGTCCAAGTGGCCTCACATCGTCCACATCTTCACCTGTTTCAAAAATATATATAGTAATTTAAAAGCAAAAACATAATGTTATGGTCAATTTTATGAAGGTTTTAAGTTTGTTGATGTTCCTGTTGCAAAAGGTAAAAATGTGCCACATGTACAAAATATGTGGTTAAGTTACGTTGCTATTTTGAATACTCAAATTATGAGCTCGTGACAAATGTTAATATGTCAGAACTGAATTTGGAAAATAAAGATTAGTCTTCACTTTGACTTCTAACTGTAATATGCTAAATTGCTGAGCTAATTTATTTCAATAACCTGAATCAGATGAAGTCGAAAAGTTGTGTGATGAGCCCTTATTTCGTATCTCCTTCCACTTGTTCCAATGATTGTAGATTCCAGAGGTCGCCAATATTTTGATTCTTGTGGGAACCAAATTTACAACAGATTTAGAAAACAGAAAATCAAAGGATGAGGTTGGAATGGAAGTGTAGCCGAAGGATTGGACTGTTTTTAAATAATCTTCTTTAATCTTCTTATTATGGGCAAATCTCAACTTTGGATTTCTGGCCATGGCAATCTTGAACTTGTTCCAAGTTGTGTGGAAATGCTTCACCTCCACAATTAAAAGCGTCCTGGATTGATGAAACACAGTTTCAATGAGATTTTCTTGATGATTCTCCAACTCTGGTGCGCAAATCGACTTGACCTTGTTGATTACTGGAAACCAATCTAGATATTTCTTGCAGTCCATGGTACGCGATAATGGTGAATTGTGGAAAGATATTTCAATTGCATCATTGTCTTCAGAATTCATGACACCAGCGTACAAGCATTGTAACCACTGCTGGTTTGCCATCAGAAATAATTGGTTTAACAATTCCGATTCAACGTCCCCATATTGAAATAAATTTATTAGTTGATTTAAGCTCATATCTTCAAATCGTGTCAACCCCCCAGGAAGTCTAAGCTCAAATACAGGACAAGTGGGTTGAATGGAGTAGACAACAAAGTCACTTGTAGGCCAATTGAACTGCTCGATGCTGGTCCAGTTTGTTTGAAATGGGAAGGGGGAAATGTAGTTGGCTTGCATGATTGATTTATACCAAGTTGTCAAGAGGAGTCCCATGAAGATCCACATTCCCATAACAAGACCATACACTTTAATCCAACGTCTGCCCTTGTAGGTCCTTCCAAGCTATGCAATAGAGTTATGAATAAATTCATCGTAATTTGGTTGCTCTATGAGAATCCTCCAAATAGAATTGACACCAGACAATGACATTTCCCCTACAATTTTCAACACCAATTTCAATCTGTATTTCAATTTCCCTCCATTTTCTTCACTGCACAAGATGGAAAAGATGGCTACGCAAAAGGAGGTAGCGACTATTTGTGTTGCGATGGTGATCCAAACTTGGATTTGAAATGGCTGCAAATAAACAGCAAAT
>JAQHQX010000376.1:0-13724 GCA_034694425.1 Arrhopalites sp. Gr-Col-00791
GATGATCAAATTTCTGCTCTCATGGCTGATCACTGTACATCCGGATATCCTTCCAATGCAGAATGGATTTTACTGGCATCAATGATTGACCGTCTCAGTTTTATTGTGTACTCGGTTGTGACTGGCATAACCCTTGGTCTATGTCTCTCGTAAATACTTAACTATTTTGTACTCATGATATTTTTTACAAAATTTGCCAACTTTCTTGCCTACTTGAGTTGGGGGAACTCTTCCTGAGATGTTCTCAAAAAGGATGACCCATCCATGCTTCCCTGTGTATAAAAGAATGCCATAGTCGCGTCCAAGAGACAAACCTATTATTTAATATAATCATATCGCTTGCTTCAAGATCTTCAATTCCCCTTTATGTACATATTAATGAATCTTGTATAATAAATCATATTCGTAGCGTAATAAAATTGTTACTTGGTATAAAGACTATGAATGGCCCATTTTTACTACCCAAATGTGTATACAAAATACATGTACAATGAATAAACAGAAGAGTCATTGGTCAGACATTTGTATTTTTATGTGAACAACTGTCCACTTTTTTAAATGTTTTTATTGCATTTTTTTTGTTTTTTTTGCGCTTTCAAGAGTTAAAGAAAAGAAATTTAAAAAATCTTACCTATCAATCCAAGAGTT
This sequence comes from Arrhopalites sp. Gr-Col-00791, assembly GCA_034694425.1. Taxonomy (NCBI): domain Eukaryota; kingdom Metazoa; phylum Arthropoda; class Collembola; order Symphypleona; family Arrhopalitidae; genus Arrhopalites; species Arrhopalites sp. Gr-Col-00791. The sequence continues at coordinate 649 of JAQHQX010000376.1, forward strand.
AATCACAATAGTTCATGACCCGGACACAGTGGGTAATTTTTTGATATGTTTGAAATTTTTTAGTTTAAAATTTTATAAAAGATTTTATATTTTTTATCTAGGTTTTTTAAAGTATTCTTTTAGATCATTTTTTTAAAGTTATAATACATTTTTTGTGAAAGAAACATAAAGGTGTACAAAACGAAGCAAAACTGAATACAAAATGCAGTACAGTTGTTGCATATAATCAAGAAATTAGCATATAGGAATGGGAATAGAAAGAGAGCGGAAGAAATGCGAATGTACATACATCTACTAGGAATGATAAGAAGAGGTTTATCGTAAAAGAATTTGGGGCATACGACTTGCGATCCCACGGGATTCACTGTCTGGAATCGTGTGGAAGATTGAAGCTAAATCCTTTGTTACGTATAATCGGTTCCATGATGTATAAAACACCCCTCTGATTCTGAAAGTTAAATAATCATAATTATAGTAATATTATTACTTTTTGATTGAGAGACTGATGTTTAATTCTAAATATGTATGTATCATTAAACTCACCTATCAAAAGCTTCTTTGTCATAAACTGAACGGGCAGTATTTGTGAGATCAAAAGGTTCTGTGTACAAAAATGATATCAACCAACTCAAATTACGATTACAACTGGTAGTGGTAGTGACCAAAATCCAAGAGCACAATTTTCAGTTGAAAATCAGTGAATAACTACCAAATTTTTCATTTACGACAAATTTAAAACTACCAGAAGATAGAAGATATATACATAAATTTGTATAAAAAGCAAAACATACCTTCAACGCAGAGGTATTTCCATTGGTGTGGGTCATTCTTGAAGCTACGAGCCTGCATACACAATTTGATAGGTACGTGACAGCCTAAGCGGACGGATACAGCTTGACGACTATAACTAGAGACAGTGAAAAACTCAATTTATACAAAAAGAATTTTGAAATCAAAGACAAGACTTTTTAGATTATTCAAGTAATTTGTGATTTGAAACTGAGATGCCAAGTATTCAGGTACAATTGTGAGGTACCGACGATTACCAGGTTAGAGACACTTACTCGAATTTTCTGGAAAAGTATTCAAGAAAACCAATGAGCAGGTCTCCCAGACAATGTCGATTCTGACTGTCCCATTTCGATATTTGTTCATTAATTTTGATCTTCTCAACATCAATAAATGGAGAAAACTTTTCCGGGTACATCTGATGAAGACATGGAAGCACAGGTTCTTTGCAACCAAACTGAAGGTAATGAATGACCATTAAGACTAGAGAGTAACTAGAGATAGTCATGTTTTTAGCATCGTTGATTCCATGAAATTGAGCCCATAACTTAGTGACTAATACCTAAAACACAATTAAATTATTACAATTCTCTCTAATGACTCATTTAGCATCTTATTGTTTACAAAAATTATAAGTATTATTAATTCACCAAAGGCTTCACTCTCCAATCAAGCTGAGAGTAACAGTACAGTAGATGAGTATTTCTTATTCCTACAGAATTGTTGCAATTCAAGTCTACATCTAAACCTCGATGAGCGTCTCGAAATTTTAAAATTGGAACTTTCCTGTAAAAAATAAAAATCAGCTAATTACATTTACAATTACTGTGTAATAACAAATGTAATGTGGGCGTAGATTTTGTGCGTTAGTGTTGTAATTTGACAGTAGTAGTGTTGAATTGATTAAAAAGTGGGGTGGAATTATATTATTCTACATTGTACTTTTTTACTTACGCATAAATTAATTCAATCTTTTCCATGAACGGAATCTTCTGAAGAGATGACTGAAACTCATGAAGTCGATCAACAGCTTCTATTCGTTGATCAACTTCCGATTTTCTAATCATGAGACAAACATCCATGTCACTTGACCGACTACCAAATCCAGACATTGTGGATCCAACAATTTGTAACATGTATCGAGGATACTGAACCTTAACAGAACGACAAATTAAATGTATGAAATTTCAAATGGCAAGACCTGATTTCAATGTTTTACCATTTGCACGAAATATAACCATGTACTTACACCATGAGTGGCTTTATAAAGATCAAATAATTCTTTCCACAGATCCATCTTTTTTCGGAATACCTCTGTAGATTGCTGATTTCCGATATATTTTTTCCATATTGCATCAGAGAGCTATGTAAATCACAAAGTTACATAATATAAAGTAAAGTCAAGAATAAAGATGCTAGAATTACCTAGGTGTTTTAAAAGGAATATTTAAGATGAAAATATTAAATGTACCGTCATCAACATGTGAGAATTTGTGTGTGGGTCCTCAACCATATCCGGCGAAACAAAACTGGAAGTTGATGATGGTAGGCTAACTAACGGAACAGTCTGAGTACTACTTTGTGATTGAGGCTGAGGTTCATGTTTCTCCTTTGATTCATTGGTCTTTGAGCCAGGGGAAGGTTCTGGTGTGAGGCATGATACAATTGGAGGATTCTGAGTTGTAGCTGATTGTTGTTGTTGTGAATAGGAATGAGCATTATTCTCATCCATGCTCTGAGTCTGAGGAGTGGGAAGAAGAGCAGCTGCAGCAGAAACTTCGGGCATTGGTCCCATTTGTTGCTGTTGTTGTTGTTGAGGAATTTGACAATGAAATGGTTGATGATGGTGATGGTGATGCTGATGATGATGCTGATTGTTATTATTGTACTGTTGACTGTTTTGATACTTGTGTCGAAATTGTCTTCTAAAAGAGTCACATGTCGACAAATTAGAGAAATGAGCTAATAACGTATTCTTGTCCAAAAAAACAAGAATGACAATAGAGGAGGAATTATGCAAATGTACCATATTTTACCTGTTTCCCCCATAATTATTTCTGTAGTTATTGTGGTAACCGCTGGGATTATTATTATTATTGTTATGATATGACCCATTATTATTCATGTGTTGATACCCTCCATTTGTGTAGTTATTGAAATGTTGATGATGGTAAGGATAATGGTAGTTCTGGTAAGTATTCTTGGTTCCGTCCGTCTCGTGCATCCTTTTCATATTATCTGACTTGCACCGAGAAAATATAAACAATAACAACAAGGCAACTCTCTACAGCTTCCCAAAGAACGAACCTTTTGTAAATGGACAAGTAAAAAATCAAAGTTTATCCTCCTATTAATAAGTGCTGTCAGTAATCTTTGAAGAAAACATTTGCAAAAGAATAACAGTTGACAGCTTGGTCATCCTTTCAATAACAAATACAGTTCCATGAAGACTATGTATAGGTATAGGTTTTTGATGTTGTTTACTTACCTTTTCTTTGCACCATTTGCTGTGATGCTGTAGAAATTGTTGTAAAACAATGGTTATAATTTTCTACCCATCATAATTTGAAGAGTGAGAAAACTAACTGCGAGCTCTGTCCATTCAGTAGATGGTAGGGCGATGTGCCAATGACACTACACTCGAGTTATCCCAAGACAGTCTTCAGGCTAATATTTCAAATTTTAGTGTTGGATGCTGTTCCGAGGTTTGATTTGTCGAACTTATCGAAGAAATAGTTTGTCACGTCATAAAAATAACATTTGGTTTTATTTCATAAGTCAGCAATTTACATGAATTAATTTCCTAGTGATTGAGGTGTCAGTTCACTGAGTACAAACTGTAGTAATACCCAGTGCAGAGTTGACATCCCTTTGAACAAGTGTAACTATTGTCCAGACTCAACATAAAACATCCAGTACATAGTATTTTCATTGTATTTAGAAAATAATTCACTATAAGTGCAGACCAAGTTCATTGTATCGGGGAGGGAGAGCGATAGTGGTTTACTGAGTATGCTGTATATCTATAATTGGCTATAATTCTGTAGCATTTAATGTATTCAATTGTTTTACGTTATAATGTCTAACGGCATATGTTTTGGTTTCTAGTTTGGTTTGAGTTTTAATAGGGCATCGAAAATGACTGACACTGGTGGCTTAAAGGTTAGTTTATATATATTCTGTATATATTTTTTACGATTTCTGTACAATTTATAGAAGTAGAACAGTAGTACACATTGAATTTCAAAATGAATTCAAAATAGAGTATATTTATACAAGTGTAATAGTAATAAGATTATTACGAAATTGAAACGTATTACTGCATTTTCGTAACTAAATTAACCTGTACTTCTTAACTCCTTAAAGAAAAGAAACGTAGTTAAAGCATCGGATAATGGAGCAGTTTCAACTACAGCTGAAGAGGAAAAAGAGTCAAAAGATCATCGGGACTCTGAGGTATATTTTCTGTACTGTCTTTAATTGTTTTGATTTTCGTTGTTTCTATAAAAATGTTTGGCATTTTCATTTGGTACAAACATAATTCTGTAGGAGGATGTAGATTCCAAAGAAACTCGTTTGACCCTCATGGAAGAGGTTCTTCTACTAGGACTGAAAGATAAAGAAGTGAGTCAAGGATAGTTTGTAACTCAACCCATACATATAGTTTTATGTTTATTGAAAATGTGTCTAATGTGTCAATGTCAATGGTGATGAACGATTTTTGAAATTTTGCTAAATATCTTGCGTGTAGGGTTACACTTCATTTTGGAATGACTGCATATCAAGCGGCCTAAGAGGATGCATTTTGATTGAGTTGGCCCTTCGTGGAAAAATTGAATTAGAAAAGGCAGGAATGAGAAGACGAAGTTTGACCAGTCGTAAAGTCCTTGTTAAAAATGATTCTCCATGTGGTGATGTACTATTAGATGAAGCCTTGAAGCATATCAAGGTAAGAAGGAGATATCATTTGGTCATATTCAGTTTCATTTATTTCTGTGTTGAGATAAAAATAATACATAGCGACAATCTTTCAATTAAAAGAAAAAATGTTTGTCTCATACTGTTTAACGGGCACAACATGTATTAAATCATTTCGTTCTTTTAACTGTTAATAGGAAACAGAACCTCCTGAAACTGTTCAAAGCTGGATTGAATATTTAAGTGGTAAGCATTTATATTCAATTATAAATTCATTGTAATATGTAATACCCCTACAATAAATGACAAGCGTTATCACGTTTCCCAATAAAAATGAATTAATAGGCCGTCAAAATCTTATGTCAATAATTTTTAATCCTTACTCTTTGTTTGCAGGTGAAACATGGAATCCATTAAAATTGTCATATCAGTTGAAAAATGTCCGTGAACGTCTGGCGAAAAATCTTGTAGAGAAAGGAGTAAGTACTTTACTGTCCACTTTATAGTTTTCTAAATCAAATCATTAGTATTTGTTCATATCAAAGGCCTTATTTTGCTCATTTCTGTTATGCATAATTAATTCATTTTTTCCCCGATAAATAGGTACTAACTACAGAAAAACAAAATTTCCTATTGTTCGATATGACGACGCATCCCCTAGTAGATAATATAACCAAAACTCGTCTTGTTAAAAAGGTACTTTTACAGAACTATTACTTCATTGCATGCACTTGTTCGATTTTGCCTAATTAGTTGACATTACTCTATCCCTTTTATGCACTACGAACATTATGAACTTTAATTGCACAATAAACACTTTTAAATTTGTGTACATAGACTTTGTACTTGAATTTGTATGTACTGTGTAGTATAGCGACATAAAACTAGGTTATAATACATTTATTGTTTACATGTTCGTCATTTTGAATGGTCTCATCCTATTTTTCTCTATTGCCTTTGTTGTTGATAGTTGCAAGAGTCGGTGCTGTCAAAATGGGTGAATGATCCTCATCGAATAGATAAACGCACACTATCGCTGATTTTTATGGCTCACTCCTCCGATGTGTTGGAAAATGCTTTCGCCCCCCTAAGCGACGATGACTACGAATTAGCAATGAAACGAGTCCGAGAGCTTATGGACCTGGATTTAGATGCTGAAAGTGCCAAACCTGGAGTCAATAATGAGACCATGTGGGCAGTGATTGCCGCTTTTGTCAAGTAAAATTTAAAACAAAGCAAAAAGCTGAAAATCGGCAATCCCAATTTAATTAATTCTTGTTATATTATGTGAATGAATGAACCGTATATGGTGATCTTAAAGCGCGTAAACGAGGTGTTTTAAAGAAAGAAAATACGTTTGGAGTTCTACAAAAACGATATAAACGATTTACTTTTTGGTGCGACGCAGACAAGTAGGTACGACTTTAAACGTACGTTTACATTACAATTATATAAAAAGGACGCTCCTCATTTGTAACTTGTAAATAATGATTGTTTTCCAATGAGTATAGCGTATCGTACTTTACTATGATTCCAACAGTTGCTTAAATATTGACATATGCATATATCTATATGTGTATATAAAATTTTGAGGTTACCACATCATGGTTCTTCAAATCGCTAGTCCGCAATAATAAAAATCCACGCATATATAATAGTAAATATTATTATGTACATGTACTTTATAAAGGAATACAGACACATGTCTGGCATGTACATTTGGAATATTTACGTACCTTCGAAACAATGTCTAAATTTGCTTATAATGAGTTGACAGTTTACTGAGTATAACTGTTGAATGGGGGTGTAAAAGAAAATTTGATTAACAATTTAGAATGTTAATTTTTTAAATGCATCAATTTATTTTATAACTACAAAAAATTATATACGTGCCCACGTTACATGAATAATTAATAGGTTTATTTGGTAGAGTAACTTTACTGTTGGTAAATTAATATACTAAACTAAAATCTAGTTCTACGAAAGTTTTAAAAAAAAATTGTGAAGGAGCAGGAGCATATTATGATTTTCTTAATTTTTAAACTTAAAATCTTTTAGAGTTGAGAAAGACAATCACACTCCTCTAATTGAGGACCTCTATATATTATTATGTATAACTTTTTACTACTATATTTTTTAGGCTCGGTATAGTCTATGAGAATTAATACAACATACAGTACGTGTATTATTTTCATTAGAATAGATAAACGATACATTGAGTGATTCTTAGTAATTCCTGTTTTTCAGTTCCCACATGCACAAGCATTAGATGTACATGATTATGAGGGGAGCGTAATCTACATGATAATTGATTATTAACAACAAAATTTCTAATTTAGTTTTATAGTTTCTTCTGCAAGCTCTGCCTCAATTTCAAACAAAACAATAATAATATTCTTATGCTATTATCAACAATCTATTTTTCTAAAAAGTTACAATAAAATTAAAAATATCCTCCGTATAATAGTTTGTAGGTAATGTTATTGTTCTATATCCATTTTTATGTATTTTATTTTTCCTTCTATTTTTTGATCTTTTTCAAGTTTACCAGCAGTCATGTACACACATGTTCAATTAGTTTAAAAAAACCTTTTTGAGCAACAGTAGATTTTCTAGTTACAGTTTCTAGTTCTGTATTCAGAAAAAGAGACCTTTGTACATTCATACATTATTCATGTGGATTAGCGTATAATAATTTTAACACAATTCATCTTACAAAAGATTTGTCTATTAAAGGAAATTAATAACTTTTGTTCTGGAGAATAATATTAATCTTTATATAAATGTTGGACTGAAACTTTTAAATTTAATTAAACCAAAAAATAGTCTCCTATAATTCTAATCAGTCTACTGTTTTTTTTTCGTCAGTTGTTCAGCTCCATAGATAGGTTTCAGTCATGAACTTTTTCTGAAAGCAATAAAACATTGTATGTATAATTGAGTATAGCAGTGAATATTATTATTGTACATAATACACATATTACGTAGACGGAAGGAAATATACATATTTTTCGTGATAATAGCTTTGGTTAAGGCATCTGTTTTATGATGATAATGTCAAGGGATGGTCGTAAATTCCCAGTAAAGTTGACCCATTTGATAATCACAAGTTGAATATTTTTAGTAAAAAAAGAGTCCACTAAGTTTTATGAATTACATGTAATATTATTTCCTGAACAATGTATAAATATTGGTTCTTCTGTACAAGTTCAATACGTACTTGAGATTTCATCAGCAAAACGATTTTCGTAATGAAGACTCTTCATTGAAGAGATGAAAGAATCTAAATAATATACAATAGGAAATGAACCGAATGATAAAATGCATTCATGTTAGGTTAATACCCTATTGTAATTGTTGTTGTATCTCGAACGAGTTCTCGCTCAGCTTAAATAGATTCCTCGAGATAGAGTTAGGTTTTAAAATAATCCTACAAGAATAGGCTAATGATGTAGCTTATAATATACATAAAAATGATTCTGCGAGTGTCCGGAAACGGAAACTTTTGTTCGGGGAGCAGATTTTATTTTAAAGGAACTGCCATGAAAAAAACGGCCGTGATCCTAATCCAGTTAAATTTGATACCTAAACGTATTTATTAATTTATTAAATATAATATAAAGTATGAAATATGATATACCATTTATAGAAGAAGAAAAGGCTAAATCATTTGGTTAAACTTTAATTATTACATGTCTGACATTTTCTTTGTAGTAGGATATTGAAAAAAGAAAAACGTATTATATAAGAAGTATGAAATACGCTACATGGTTTGGGACATTTTTAAATACAAAAAAAAATTATTACGATAATCATTCATAAATTATATTACTATAAAGTACAGTACTCTGCAACATAGTATGTCATATACGTTACACTAGTATAATTAAGTAACTTCTATAATTTATGTACACGAACAGATATATATATAGGTAAATAAAATGAAAATAAAAGAGTTTCTTGAAAATATCTACATTTACATCCATTATTTACATCTTTACATTGTTTTTGAAGCAAAAATTTTACTTGCTCTTTTGCCTTTGTAAAATTTGTGAAATAATAATTTTATTCAGAATAATTTTTAAGCAATTTCTAGTCTATTACAATGTGCATCTTCAAGTGGGGTGGATAAAACCGTTGATAACGACAAAGGCCTCGCTTTTTTAATGTTATCTTGCTCTTTTTCTCTTTTCTGATTCTGTCTGTGCGTTGATTCAAGAAAAGAGGATGTCGTTCCAACTTTTTAACTGCACGTGTCACAACCCTGTCGTCATTTGTCTTTATGTACAGAGTCCATACTATGAAATATAGACATAAACAGAGAGACATAGACAGTCTTCCAGTTTGAACTAACAACTACTACTAAATACACGTAATTGCTTTTACATCTAGAATTGGCCTTCACCGGCAGCCTTAGAAAAGTATAGAGTTGAGAGTAAGTAGAACTTGTCTGAAATTCAATTTATACTTTAAACCAAATTGTACATGTACAATTATACGTCGTACAATTCACAAGGGTATAGAATATAGATAGGAAATAGAGTAAGTAAGTAGAGTTTTGAGCCACACAAGGGAAAAACTTTGCATGTTTATAATATGTTTGTAATTTGTACGTCACATAATGCATAACTCGTGTAATTAATTCAAAGGAATGTTTACACCAAAATATGAAAATTGCCAGAAATTTCTGGTCTAAATACGTAAATGCAATTCATTGTCATTACAGTCATTATATACTACTCTGTTTCGGTACAATTTGATGACTATTATATTTGCGAAATACCTACAGATCTGTTACATTATTAAGCACTTTAAACAGGTACTGTTCATTTGGACATATTATGCTTCACTCTCCAAGGTCTGATTATTCATTCAGATTAGTAGATTCTAATATGTATTGTGAATATATGAATTTGCTCATCATATGTAAGATACAACTGCCAAATTTTTTGGAACCTTCATTTTATATTTAAACACTTTGGAGATGTAATGAGCATGGATAACAAATAACCCTCAGACTCATTTCTTAGACCGATGCAACATAATAATTATCTGTCACAAACCGTCAAAGCGGAAGAAGCGGACTATGCACCCAATCGACATGATCATACCACAGAAATACGCACAAGTACAGAAGGACTTCTTTATTTTTTTATATATATTTCTCCGTTCTTGGGCCATCACCAATCATGACGACTTCGAACTTTGTCTCTCTCTCTCGTTTTTTCCAGAATGTATTTTGACTGAGCTCTTGAAATTTGAAGCGTAGATTTTTTCAAGTCATGGCATCCTTCCAGGCCTCACAAATAATATGAAGTACACAAGTACTTACATTGTAGTAAAGAATTCTTGTCCTTACATACTTCCTTGAGTGCATGGAGTCAATACACAACAAGGAACAAACGGTAATAATAATATGTTCTCAAGCATAGTGCTTAGTGTGAGTAGCAAATATTTTGTTGTTAATGATGATGTAATCTGTCTACACAACTCGTGTGGTCATACATATTTTGAGCATTGAGACAAGTAGGATACATGCAAGATAAATACATGAATACTCTTAAAATACTCTTAAATTGTATTGAGGAAGGCAATGTTAAAAACTATGAGTCGGACCACAGTATCATTTGAATAATATTAAGTGTACCAATGGAGCAACTTTTTCCTTTGCCTCCTTTTTGGGTACATGCAGCCTAAGTATGTAGTTTACATATTAGATTAACGTTGTAATGTGTAAAAATGCTGGTTACAAGTCAGAAAAGAATAAGAATAGCTTGACAGTCAACACAAGAAGTATAGGAATTGTTGAATACAAAGTACAAATGTTATAATATTTAATGTATTTAATGTAACAGACAAGTGTGACAACGTGCTATGTGTGCATGTGTGAACGTGCCATATGTGTAAAATATTTGAATAGGGAAGCAAAAGTGTATATGTAATGTAATAATATAAATACATGTGCAAAAGCATCCCACTTTCATTTAAAATAAAACATACACATTCCAGGTTAAAGTCCATGGACATGTTTGCAGTTTGCAAACATCGTCTCTGCATCAGTCTAGAATACAAAGATGAGAATGAGAAGCCTATAACTATAGTACAAAATGAAAGAATCATCCTTTGAATTTGTTTAAAATAACATGTGGAGGTACATGTATGTAATATTTAATACTGTAAAGTGTGTATTTATAACGCCGTACCATCACCATACATTCAGAATGTGTACATTCTTTTACAGACTCTGTACTACAGAGTCGGTTACACGGTCTCAATTAAACCATATGAATGTGAATCGGAATCGGAGAGTGTGAGTTGAATATTGCCAAAACAAATGGAGGAAATATACACAGGGCAGGGTTCAAGAGATTGTAAAAATCCGAAAATATCATAGCATAAATGTATATGCATGACCTTGTCCCTTGTCTCAAAGGAGTTGGGCAAAGTTCACCCAAGTCTTGTCTCCATTGGTCTTGTATTTAGGGTGTGTATGGGTACGGGCGGGTGAGTGAGCGGCGGGTAAGCAGAAGAAAAATAAAGTATCACGAGTTTGCCCGTTTTTAAATACACCCGTAGACCTAATGTATATTCGTGGGTATTGTAGGATTTGGATATGCACAGTAAAATATATTCCAATGGTAGATGTATACAGCAAAAAGAAAAGTATACAGACATTTGCAGTCACGGTCTGATCTATTTTCGGATGGACTTGATTCAAGTCGTAGAAAGTTTACAGGGAAAAAATTGAGCACACGTCATCCGTACGCAGCTATTCTCTGTCTATTATACCATATACAATGTACTAGTAAACTAGTCATAGTGGTCGTCGTCTATTACTTTGTAGTCACTTTCTGCCTGCTACAAATATAACGATCACATGGGTGGTAGAAATAAACCGTGTGTGCATTTTATTGCGAATTGAGGACAGAGCAGTCAGGTATGGGGAATTGCGAAACAATAAAAAGGGTAACGCCGTGTATTTTGAGGAAGCAAATGACGACGTCACGTATATTTGTAAATATTGACAATCATCAACTTTGTGCATATTAAACTCAAACCTGATCAATAATAAGATGATATTGATTTTTTAAGCAAGAATTAAGAAATTATCGTGGGACAACTTGTCCATGAAAAATTTTAATGTATAGGTAATTCTGTATTCTCAATCGGATCATGTCAACCATTTAATTATCCATTTTTGTGTATTAGAATATTTATCTGACTTTGTATCTGGACCAAGTCATAGCATCGTAAATGCATACAAAAAGATTAAATGTTTACGTACTTTATTTATGAATTTTGTTGAATGTGTACTTTATGGGATGCACATTTTCATTTGACTTTTTCCAGTTCAACGATAAACAAGTTTTGTTTTTACAGAGAGCCTTTATTTTTGTCTAAATGCTGAGCCTTACTGGAACATACATACATGTACAATGTACATGATACACGTGTATCGTTGTACACAAAAAATAATTTTTGGTGTACTTGCACACAAATGTTCCAATAGATTTCTGAATAGTCGGGAAACAGGAAACAAATGACCTTTGAAGTCTTTGAGTCTGTTAATACTGAACATGGTTACAGAGTAAAGTAAAGTAAAAGGTCAACTAGTGCAAGATAAGGGATATAATGGTTGTAAGTGCAACCTAATCACTACATATATACACGGATACAAAGTCCCCTCTTTGTCAATCGATTTGAATATTATAAGAGTTTTCTACTACACCACAAACAGTACATCAACATGGTCATCATAATTTCCATATACATCAAGAATGTACTCATTACAATTTTCTCGGATATTCTCTCCCTCCTCTCTCTGACACAAGGATGCTGAATAGTTATCTGGACAGATTATAATATAATTTAGTCTGTGTGCAACACGCAGTGATCAGCACATTTACTTCTGCCTCGATTGGTCTTGACGTGTGGCTAGTTGCGTGTGCCTCTTACATTTCAAGTCATTGCATTCATTTTTTTGTAGATTATAGTTTCAAATGACTGGACTTTGGGTTACATAAAATTTAATTCTAGTATATACTCGTGAATACAAGGCAAATACAAGGTTTGTAATCTCTAAGGAAGAAAGATTTATTTGACCGGATTCTCAATGTTGTAGATGGATAGGAGATGTGGATCTTCAAAAAATTGGACAGGATATTGAGAAATTTCCAAGGGTCAAAGTTTTAAAAATTTTGAATAATTGATTTGGCTTTCCTTTTTTGAACAGACTGTCCCACACGCATCCTCGATTAAATGGCATCAATAAAAAAAAGTCGATTTCCATAACTCATGCATGTGTGCTAAATATGAAACTACGTTGTAGATGTAAATTTAAGGATTAATGTACTTTGTAGAGCACTTGG
>JAQHQX010000377.1:0-13711 GCA_034694425.1 Arrhopalites sp. Gr-Col-00791
CCTGATTCTCATTTTTAGTTCTGACCCTTGTTGGAGGGATTTAACCTGAGGGTATTCTTTTCAATTTAAAGGGGATACGGTCTTAAGGGTAGGATAAATATATCTAAGGGTAAAAATTCATAAGGGGGGTCAGAATAAAACATTTGAGGGTAATTATAGTCATTCTAAGTTTGAACAATCTGAGGGTACAAAAAATTCAAAGTTTAGGGTAAAAAAATCCTTTTAAGGGCGACTTAAATATAAACTCTTAAAATTTCAGCCTTCTAATTTTAAAAATAAAAATAAAAGGGTAATTTATCTTCATTCATTTGTCTCTGTACAATTTGTGTGGACGGACTTTTCATTTAGAAATTTCTCTCATAAAATTCAAATTTAATTGTAGTTTGTTTTGACTTTTGAATCAAGTCAAATTCAGTTCAAGTTAGAACTCACCGTAAACAATTAAGTTTTATTACGAACATGAATTAAACTCACTGTTATTAAGTTTTACAGTCTTCGTTGCCCTTTGGCCCGCTTTATGTGAACTCGGACGAGCTCGTCTTAGAAAGGACCTGTTCGATCAAAGTGGGTATAAGTCGACCCCCCACGGACCTCATTTTATATGCCTATTTTGTAGAGCAGGTTAAACTACGTCTATTCTCCAACGTTCAGGAAAATATAGTCGTAAATAAACCCGCCAGGCGGGTTAGTATAAACCATTTTACCTTAAAAACTAGCAAAAACCATCAACTTTGAACAAGTAGTACTCCAACATAGAAACTCATTTAAATCTGATACTTCTCAACAAGAACATCATTGGCGCAAGTATTTGAGATACTCATCAACTCACCTACCGCGGTGGCGGCCCGCCTACCCTACAGAGAATTGGAGGGGTACTGAAGGGCCCTCCAGGATGGTCAAGCTTGAGTTTTCTATTTTTTTCCTGAAGGTTCATGAAAAAATAGGGGACACGTGTTTTTTCATCTCGCCCAATTCCAAATTTCCTAATTAGGAGCATCTGTCAAAATATTTTGTATCGGCTTAACAAAGTCGATGGTCCTTGATGAAATTGTGTTAAATTAATTTGGTAACCAATTAAATGATACAATTTGTATCACACAAGGAATGACAAGCTTCGTACATGAGAAATACACAGACAAGATAAATGAGTTTATTCCTGAACCATAATATTAATAAGCATATGAAATGGACGGCCACAAAAATGTCATTTCGTCATTAAACATGTACAGAGAAGAGTTCCAATACGATTTTGAAGAACTTGAAAACAATGCAATGGATCAGACACACAGAATAAAAAGTTGACCCAACAAAAATTGACAAAAATTAAGTTACAGCTAATTTTTAAAATCAAGAAAAATGAACCCACAAATGCAAAACGTAAATCATCACATCCATTTCGCATTAAAAAAAATTCTTTTCATTTGTAACTACCAACATACGTAGTCCTAATCATCATCCCAATCACAAGGAACAAAAACCATTTCAGCATTCGGACACATAATGTCGAGATTCATCTTGGCAACGGGTGAGAACTCTTTATGGACCATCAGAGTCTTGACGGAGGTCAAATATCCTTTGAAAGCATCGGGAGGAGGGAAACAGGAGTCAAAGGTCCCATTATAAACAAAATTGGAGATTTCATGAAGATCCAGGATTTTCAATGTGGGAAAAGTTTCGGTCAAATTGATTCCTCTTGGGAAAATCCTTCCAGACTCACCTGTCACAAGAACGTGTTGAAGCTTAGAAAATTTTGGAAATTTCATGTTCTTGAAAGCATCTCCAACTCCATCAAACTGGAAACTTTTGAGGGTGTCCTTGCTCAACTCCCTTCTCCTATCCAAGCCCATTGTCTTCACACTGTCGAACTCATAAAGTCCTAAACTCTCCAGTTGCGGACGGACATTCAGAAAAAATTTCAAAGACTCTAGTTGAGGTCTTTCAAGGCTATAATTGAGTTCTTTGACACAATGAATTTTTCCAGATCTAACGACTTCTTGTGTGTCTCTGGACGGATGGAATCCGTTGATGACTTGCAGATTGGGAGAAATGTCATCCCTCAGAATTTCATAACGATTCCTCACACCTCCCCCTTGACGAACTGCAGTCAATGAATGAATTGCAATCTTTCGAAGTTGGGGAAATTATGGAAAATTAAGATTGCCGAACACACGCTCAATTTCATAAAAACTGAAAAATGTCAAAGTAGTCTTGCTTGAATCCAATAATTTCTGTACGATCCCCATCTACTTGCTTTTCACCAGAATACAAAGTGTCGAAAGAGATCCAAAGACGAAGCTTCAACGTCTCTAGTTGTGGACCAGCTTGAACAAGCATCTGCAACTTGGACAGGTCGTCAGGCTTTCCTACTTCAAACTTTAGTTCCTTGACGCAGTGAGTTTTTTCAGCATTATCAACTGCTTTCAAGTCCCTGTACATGCCGAAGCCCCGGATAACTTGCAAATTGGGTGCAATGAGAGTTGCCAAAATCTTGAAAGGACTCTCTCCGGCTCCTCCAGACAGAGAAATATTTTTCATGTCTAACATTTTGAGTTTTGGAAGCTCAAACGAAATGTCGTCATGACTACACTCAATGTAACCGCATGTCAAGTAGAATGACTCCAAATTGGGACAATTGAGCCCCAAAAGCTCACTGAATTTTACAGTCAGTCCATCAACTTCAATCAATTTCATATTTATGACGGAATTTCCAACAGTTTCTAAAAAGTCTTCCAAACTCAGATCGCCCAGACTCCCGTTGTATATGACGAATGTTGAACAAGGAAATTTTGTTGACTTGTCCACAATTTCCTTGAGAGCACTCAAATCATGAAAAAGTTCAATATTTCCATTCCTGATGGACAAGCACCCGAATTTGAAATCATAATAATGATTAATACGCCATTGGATGAATTTTCCATATTTTATAACTCCGTTCTTGAGTATTACAGAAACAGAATTTCTCTTGATCATCAATTTGGTTGTAGTCTCCATCCACATGGAATTGACCCTCCGACAAGCTTTGAGGTCACTCAGATCCTGAAGCCCTTCAATTATTTGTTCTACGACCTGCACAAGTCCAATTTATTCACAATTGACAAGAATTTTGACAGAATTCAATAACATTTTCAGTTTAAATAGACAGTTTAATTCGGTTGAGTAAAATTTATTTTAATTGACGTTCAGTTGACTTACCGATGGAATTTGGAAGACTTTTTTCATGGATTCATTCTTCTTTTTCGTCATTTCATCCTCCTCTTCACTTGATTCACTTCCATTCGGAGCCAAAGATTCGTCATCATCAATTGTTGATGGTTCGTCCTCCTTCAACTTTTTTAGTTTCATGTCCATCTTGATTCCGACTAGTTATAAAGAATCGTAAGATTAAAAAATAAAATTTTATATTCCTTAATCTCAACGAGCAATACAAACACAAAATTAAGCATTTAATGCTGAATTCATTTTATGCAAACTTACGTCGTCCTGCTTCTCCAATCTCCAACAACTACACACTTGAAATGTTATTAATCTTTAGCAGGAACAACCTCTAGCCAATGGGACTAGTTAAATGATTTGGCCACTACTCGGCAACCACGATAAAATTGGAATTTAATGTTCAAAGTTTTCAGAAAAAGACGGAGGAGAGAATTCAAATGTAGAGAAAAGTCCAAGGATCCCTCTGCTTCACATCAACTTGTCCTGCATGGGTTCAAATTGAACCGTTCAATTCAGGTCATTTAGTAAATAATTCTCTGATAAAATTATAACATCAAATGCGTAGAAATACTTGGGAAATGCATACATTTTTTTGGAATTTTCAGATTGGGCGAGCAATAGTTCATGAGCTTTGAATGTCCATCGACACGAGTCGTGTCGTGTCACTTGACCACGAGGAAAATTCTCCAGAGGATAATAGTATGATTCTTTAGAATTTTGATTAATCACATTTTTTTAATTTCGAACTATTATTTTTTGCTATTGTAGAAATAGAAACGTGTTGAATTTTAAAAATTGAAATAAATTCCAATGATCCTTTTATGGATCTTGTACATGTGGTAATTTAATAATATCACATACTATTTGCTCGAAACATATTCAAAGTTAAATCCCCATTAGATGATTGTACTAAAACTGATAGGAAAATAAGCAATCTGTACTCTTCTTAAACTTAATTGTTAATTGTAATGTAAATTTGTAGTGGGAAACCCTGATCTTGCATAAAAATTGTGCACATTGTAAACTGGAGGATTTATCATTTAAATTATTGTCGACTCCGCATATGATGGAATAGAATAAAATCACATTTTACTGTTGGATCATTCATTCAAAAAAATAATAAACATGTGGATTTCCGTTCCATAAAACCCGAAATTGCGTATATATATTTCTGTAATAATCGTTTAAATAACTTGATTTATCCAATCCAATGTCAACAGGTATTGTATTTAGAAATCAAAACCGTATTTAGGATTTACATTTTTTTCGCTTAGCTCAATTCTGATTCAATTTTTTGATTCACCACAAATCCATTAAAAGTTTCTCATTTTTTCGAAAATCGGAAATGAAGTCTGAAATAATTTTGAAGATTTTTTCAATTCTAGTAATTTGTACAATTTTAGCGATACAAGGATTCGGATATGGGTTTCCATGGTTTTGGTTGAGAAATTGTGATCCTGTTTTGTGGAACGAATGGGCAGACTTACTTTCTCTAACAATGCTCGCTACTTGAATCACTGATTTTTTTTGCGCCCAATTGATTTTTTTGCGGCCACAAACATAACTGATTAATTGACCACTTACACATTCTAACCTTAAATGACCAGTTATAATGAAGTTTGTTTGAAGAAGTAGCGAGCGAAGCGAGAGCAGTTTAATAAGTTTGAAAACACTGACATCAAGTACCGGAATTTTGTATGCACTATGAATTTCATAAAAGTTCGCTAGATGTCAGCACTGTTAAAAGCAAAACGAAGAGCAAGCAAAAAAATTCAGAGACTGGGCTCAACCGGGATTTGAACCCGGGACCTCCTGCACCCAAAGCAGGAATCATACCCCTAGACCATTGAGCCGTCGTTGATATTCTCGTCCTCAGAACTCTCCCTCACTCCTCAACCAATTTCAATTCAC
This sequence comes from Arrhopalites sp. Gr-Col-00791, assembly GCA_034694425.1. Classification (NCBI taxonomy): domain Eukaryota; kingdom Metazoa; phylum Arthropoda; class Collembola; order Symphypleona; family Arrhopalitidae; genus Arrhopalites; species Arrhopalites sp. Gr-Col-00791. The sequence continues at coordinate 5,125 of JAQHQX010000377.1, forward strand.
TCGCTCATTCACTCTCTGACCTCAATCCCATGGAATATATCCTCAACAATCCACTTGTCCTCTTCCCCAGATGCCCAACACGAACCTCACACAACCTGATCAAGTCTCCTCTGCTGCAGAAAGGGTCCACAGGTCACAAGTAGTCCCCAATGTCTCCTCACATGAACTTTCTACTCTGTCCATCCTTGTCCATACCACATACCGGTTTACCACAACTTGAAATACATTGTCGCTTCTCAAATTCACTTCCATATTGCCTACTTTTGTCAACAATCATCTCAATTGTTCAACAGACGCATTGCATGTCATCAGTTGCACATCCATTCACTTGCATTTGCACATGAATTGCAGTCAGCCCCAAGCGCTTCTTCCTTCATCATCCTTGTCGTCGTCGCTAATTCTCACATAATATGAGTGCATATTATGCACTCATTTCCATGAGAATGTAGTGTGCAAAATACAAAACTATTTATTGGAGTCATAAAAATTGTGCTGTCTCTCTCGACCACCAATTAAATTCATAAGCTCACAATATGCCATCGTCAACATTCCGATTGTGTTTCCATTTACAACACCCACTGATCCATGTACATGTCGAATAATCTAACATGAAAGATAACTAAAAGACTGCAAATATTTCTCTCAAATATTTCAAATACAATTGAATTAACGAATATTTTTGACAATGGAAGCTTTATTTTCTCATGATCAATTGAGAGAATTCTATTTAGAAATCTGTCACGAGTTGCCATGAGCAACCAACAGTCGTTTAAAAAATAATGATAATATCCATAATTGGAAACGTTCCCCGCAAAGATACCCACATATTCAACTTCCATCTTCACATTCTCCAAAAAAATTCGATGAAATTCACTCTAGCAGATTTACACTCTGACTTTACTGAAATCAAACAAGTTGTTTGAAACAACTAAAATTTTAAGTGTCTACACTGACCACGTACACCGTTATAAACATGATTGGTCGTCTCCAGTAGTTGGTAATGTGAAAGATCTGCATATGAGGATGCGAATGGAAGAATAATGGTCAATAACTTTGAATCATCACTTATTCATTCGCTTTTTAAAAATTGAATATTGAACATCAGGTTATCAAAGTTTCAATGCAGTACAAACGACTGCAGAATGAATCCATGTTGTATGCTTTCACTGTTCTACATGAAATGAGAAAACTAAGAAAAAATCGATGAGTTAATTAATTGAATTTGTTTTTATTGAAATTGATAATACATATGGTCACCAAAATTACTATAATACTTTATAATTGTAGGATAGTTTAAAATACAAGAGAATAATAATTATTCTCTTCATTATAATTATTATAATACATGTTTTTCAAAGTTCATCCAGAAATGGATGGACAAATTTCTCTAAAGATTTTCGCAAATAAATCTTGCATATGAATGACATCCGTAATCATTCTTAATCATTCCAAAGGAGACTTCCGTTAGTTGACGAATCCAAATTTCTGGTAATTTCAGTGCAATTCTGATCTGGAGCTAAACTTGGATTCAATGCGTGCCAATTTGTAAAGTTCAACTGTTCGCCTGTGGAAGCCCAATAAAATTGATCTCGATGATGAGTCCATAGATATTTGTTCCACTCGTCCAAAAAGCATCATTTACATCAACCCCTAGTAAACACAATCAAAAGTTTTCACACAACTGAAAATAAAATTTACTGCAACCTCATTGTTCTACTTTTGATATCTTCAATGCAAAATAAAGGCTTTGCAACAGTAAGTCAGTAGTTCCAACATTTTCCGGTAGATGGCGCTGTGATTCACTTATTAAGTTTTAATTGACGTAGATATGGCGACGTGGTGTGAATTTTGTCTGGCAATTCCGGGAATGGTGGTAATTGTGACCGGGAATGATGGGAATTCCGCGAACTGTGACTGAAAATGGTGCGAATTGCGGGAATGGTGACTGGGAATTGTGGGAATTGTCGCTGGGAACTGCGGGAATTGTGGGAATGGTCTGGGAATTGGTTTTAGTGAGACCCTGAAATGGCTACATTTATTAACAATTTCATCCAGTTTTTTGATTACTACAAAAGTAAGTTATAAATTAAGTAAATTTTAAAGTCCTTTTGAACAGTTTCTCGGTCATGAAATTTTTTACATTTAATATTATTCACTTGTATTTCAACATTCAATTTCAATTGAACATCTGGATTTGGATTTTATTTAGGTCACTCAATAACCAGAGGTCAACTCCAAAGGTCAACCAAGGAACCCAAAAATGGGTGTGAAAAATTTCAAAATTTATTTATAAAATCTGGGACACTCATTTGTTGCATCAATTTGGTTCTTATATTTCGTCGACCTGAACGACCTGTCCTCTTGACCTCAATACTGCCAAATCCAAGAGCCCTGAAATCGTGGCAACTACTCCCTTTTGCTCTGATCCATTCCTACCTCTGGTGGTCTATGTGGGCCAACATGTACTTTATCGCCATTCCAATGTACGCCTACATCTATCCTGCTATCAAAATAACTGGAGATCTACATTTGAAAAACTGTCCACCAGATGGTGGCACCACTAGTCAAAAGTACTTTGAAACTCTGTACAGAATACTTCAAGTCATTCAGAGACAAGCAAATTTTGTTTATTCAGTTGCACTCCCTGGACACAAAGTGTTGTTCGTTCTATTGGCAATTCGAAGTATTTATGGGGCAATTAAAATGTTTGGTGGTCTCTCAATTCTTTTTTTTGTGGTAGCACTCCTTGTTCTCGTCTACTTGAGAGTGACATTCAAAATTTTGGCGGGATTTCATGAAGTGTCTTCAGATGTCTTGAATTCTTGGAAGGGTGTGGAAGGAAAAGGATTTACAAGATTTTTGAAATCTTGTCAACCAACTAGAATGGAAATTGGTTCACTTTATTATGTTGATAGGGGAATGGTCTTCACTTTGGCTTCGATCATTGTAGATAATACAATTACTTTGATATTGGCTCATTAAGTATAATTTGGAATCCAAATATTTGTGTTAGATCTCTTTTTCCATTCTATTCTACCGGTCACCTCAAATCTATAAATTGTATTTACTGAACAATTAAACCACACAAGATTAATTACACAAACTAGAACTTGATTTGTTGAACTATTTACTTGATGACTATGTATGATGATACAAATGACGTATTTGAACATTTTGTACCAGCTGTAATGGAAATAATTGATGTACATGAAAAATTACAATGAACTAGTCTCGTCCTGTGGATTTTGGTTTTGGAAGTGGCTGTTGAAAATGACAGACTGGAGAAAGATTGCAGTGGGGAACCTCAAGTGTGTGGAAGGAGCTACCCGAATCTTCAATTGGGGAACTCCAATTAGAATCCACTTGATGGATTTTATGGGCAGAGATGTTTTTGGGTGCGGATCAAAATCTCCTTCTTCAATAGATCCATCTCCAAAGGGATCCGAAATGCCCGATTGTAGGACACGGGGAAACCAAAAAGACAGACACAAGACCAGATGATGCAAAATAAAGCTGTATTGAAATTTGATCCGAGTGCTCGGATGGCCATGAAGGACGGAATGATTCCACCAAATAAACACCAGATCTTGAGTTGGAAAACAATGACAGAGTTGCCTTCATGAAAGAGTTGGATAAGAAATTGCAATTTCCGAATTTCCCTGCAGGAATTGATGACTGGAACTGGAACTATTGAATTTGGTGATTTTTTTCTGAAGTGATGAGAATTGATTAGTAAATCTGAATTAGTTGATTGAATACAATTTATTCCTTAAAATGGTACCCCAAATTATGTTGAAGGTTTTTGAATTTCCTGATGCAATTTTGAAAAAAACAGGAGTTGATTAAGGGTCTGGAAAGTTGCCAAACTAACTGAGAAGAAAACAATAAATGCTTCTGCAATGAAGAGAATCGACCAGGAAGTTGGTGACTTGCAGGCAGTTGGTAGAGCAGAGTAGAGCAGTTGAGGGCGTGAGGGGTCAGAGGCCAAGCCAAAGAGGCAGGTGATAGCACAAATGAATATATTCATGAACAAGAATCGCGTATAAAATTCTTGAGCCGATAGTTCCCTCCATTTGCGAATACCCAATTCTAATAACAGAAAATTCTCAAAATAAATTCATCTGCCATTTATCAAGTCAGGTGAAATTCCAATAATAAATAATCTTATTCCAAATGGCACTGGAAACATCTTGTCAATTTCAGTCAACTTGAACATCGAATCATGAGATTCATTCTCCACCTGAACCCTTTTCTGTTCTCTTATTAAGATTTTTCTTGTTTTCTCGTTAATTGAAATGTAAGACCCTATCGTTTTTATTTTCTCATGGAAATTGACTAATTATGATCCTCAGTGGCACTGAGTCAGTGCACAATGGAAAATTAAAATGAGTTAAGTCTCACCCTGTTGATTTTCGTGCTGGAAGTGACTGTTGAAAATGACGATGCTGATGTCAGGACAACGAATCCATCCGAAATAAGCGCCTGGAGTAGAGCAAACTTGAGTAAACATCAACCCCATGTGGACTGCCAGGAATGGATGACCAAAATCCCCTTCCCTCAAAATCAGTTGGAGGAATCTGAAAAGACTGTACAGAAAATGAAAGACATTCACTACAAGAAAAGTTTTCCATAGCTTTTTTCTCCATTCTGGGGACTCCTCGACCAATCCCGAATTCGGGTCGATTTTAATTGGGACGAAATTTAACCAAGAGGAAATTTGAAGAGCTTAAAAATTTCCTTTATTTTCCTGTCTCGTCAACATCTCTTTGGACTGAATAGTGGAATCCAAAGCAACTTCAATGTTTTGGATTCTGAATTATTTGATTTGTGAACAAATTGAGAATTGTTAGTTTCGAAATTGTATTCTCAAAATTTGTGATAAAGTTCAGGCGATCTCAAAATATTTGAGAACCTTTCACGAGTTACCCCCGTCAATAGAACAGAAAGTTAAATTGAAGCCTGAGACAAAAATTAAATTAAATTTGAATGAGAGTCGTTAGACCTTAATGCTTCGTGAGGATTTTAGTTAGAATTTAATTTCTACCCCAAAGGTGACGGCAGGTACTTTGGAAATTAAAAGTAATTGCTTCAACTAGCAAAATGTTTGCTATTTCTAAGAAGAGCTCAAAATACCCCCATCAGAGGACGATCAATTTTATGTTTACTCCATTAAATTCATAAACATTTTCATAATTACTTTGGTTCGATGTGGACAGTAAAATCTGAATGTCCGTCAGGAGAGTTAAGATGTGAAGAATTAACTAATTGCAATAAATATTATGCTTGTGACTTAATTGTTGGAAAAGAATTTTCAAAGGACCCAAGTCAACAAAAGTTATTTTCCATCAGTTGAGTTTGAATTTGGTCTTATTGAGTGTTTATCGATTGACCCACAAGACGTGGAATGAGACGGTCACAAAACAAATTGGGACAATAAAAATTCTTTAATTTTCTTAATTTTGAATTCCACCCATAGCATGGGCCACAATGTCGTCACAAAAATGTAGTAGTACATTTATTTTAAGATATGACAAAGCAGTACCACCATAGAATACAATCGTATTTCATAATTGAAATACTATTTATTCACCTGCAACAGTACAAACATTTTTATACCTCAAATACTGAGCTGAGCTAGCCAGCAGTTATATCTTAACGCGAGAAACATAAGAAAGTAATAAATATTAATTACTAGTTATGATGAGATTCGTTTTATTGAAATAGCGAGAGAAACGAGCCAAGTTAGAGAACTCCGAAAACACACTAACAAAATAGTCTCCTGTCAAACATCTTTGAGTAAGACCACCATTGAAGGACCACTTGGAGTCTTCAAGTGTCTTTATCTCAATCATACCACCATGACCACCTCAATTCTTGAGAAATGGCATTGAGGCAGATTTCCATGTGATGAATGCGAAGATATCAGACAGAAAAATTTATTCAATAATAAAATAATTGTGCCAAATTCAAGTTGAAACTTGTTGATGAATTGTTGACAGTGGATTTGGTATGCATTTTGTATTTATTAATAGTGCAAGATAATTATTGACTTTCTGTCGGCTGCTGACTTGCAATATTTTGTATTGGCTTAACATAATCGATGGTACTTGATGAAATTGTGTTAAAGTAATTTGGTAAACAATTAAGTGATACAATTTGTATCACACAGGGAATGACAAGCTTCGTACATGAGAAATACACAGACAAGATAAAAGAGTTTATTCCTTAACCATAATATTAATTAACAAGAGCATTTGTACACTGCTACGCAGCCTATTGAATCAGTACTTCTAGATATTCAGTATTTATTATCAGTGTACATACGTACAAAGATGTGTTTCTTTGTTTAACTTTTGCATGATCGTACTGACTAACATTGATTAAAGAACTATTTTTGATGCTTTGATCCATTTTTGCTTTAAAAATTTAATGTTGATATCCTACCCACCATCTCAGTACAGTTTCATTGATCTTTAAAAACTGCTTTTTTATATCAACATTCAAGAGCATCTGTAGGCTGCTATGCAGCCAAATTAATGAGCGTTTTAACCGATTTAATGTTATTTGTGGTCAGTGTTTCGGCGCTATTTGTGGTTAACGTTTAACAGTGGTGATATTAATTTAGAGAAATTAGTCGATCAACACAGACTCTACTCTTTTCTCCTCTTAGATGAGAGAGACAAAAGTTTATCAAACTTTTGCAATCCCCTTGCCCAATTATTTTTGAACACTCAAGATTCGATTTAGATTTTTTAGATTTTTGCATGTTGTTCAATTTGCACTTCATCATGCAACGTCTGTTATTTGTGCTTGAAATTATATTAAATTTTCTTTTAAAAAATTTGAATTCTGCTGCGAAAGGATATAGCAGAGTAGCAGCACGATATAGGATAACATTTTGTGGCAACAAAAAAAGATTGCAGTGTCTCCGGAGTTCTGTAACCATGCTCACTTCGCTCGCTGCTCTTATCAGACAAATCTAAGTGTTACTTTTGCTGCTGAATCTATTTTTTGCTGCCCATTTCTACAGCCTGTTTCAAAATGATAGGACCAAATCAAAATGTTGGAATTTTTTCTCTATTTCGACTATTTGTTGAGAAAAATTGATGACATTAGGTAACAATGTGTGGCATATCATTACTAACATTCATATGTAATATGAAACCTTAACTCGCAACTGGTGGAAAATGGTCAAACATTTTGAAACAGACTGTGTTATTTTCGATTCGAATTCCGAATCAGATTAAGTTACAATTAAGTAATTTATGTATGAGTTCTAAGATTATTTATTAAAATCTCTGCAACATTCACACCGTTTGATTGACTTTTATCAATTATCCCTAATTCTAATGCTCTTAGACTAAAAAGTCAACATCTCAATCTGAACATGGTTTTTTGAATTTATTAAATAAAAATGGGTGTTAATTTTACCGACCAACAGATTTCGGAATTAAGCCAACAAAATTTGACGAACAGATTTATTTTTTCGACCGACACTTTTCATTCTTTGAATTTTAGAAGAAAGAATTTCAGCAAATTGGAAATTGAAATATCCCATCCTTGGGGAAGATTCCATAGTGCTCCGGGGGGGGGGGGGGTCTCGGTGCGAGTCGTAAGTGCTTTCGGATTCATCTAACCGTTGGCTTTGCTCGCGACCTTAATCAAACAACGCTCTATTGACATAATCTATCAGTAAGACCAAAACCGGGGTAGGTGGAATCTTCCGATGTGGAATTCTCCTGTTACCGATTTTAGGGAAAGACAATTTGTAAAAATCTTCTAAGCGATTATCCCAGTTTATAAATTAAGGGTTCAATCCTTTTAGATCACTGGCACCCTCATGGAATCTAAAAAATAATAGCTTCCCTTAACCCCGCTACCTGACACGTAGTTTCATTTCCCAAAAAATGGGATATTTCAATTTGTTTAAATTCTTTTTTTTTTAAATTCAAGGAAGAAAGTGTTCGTCGAAAAAATAAATCTGTTAGTCAAATTCCTAATTTTGTTGGTGGGTTAAATAATATTTCAAATAGAAATACCTTCAAACACTTTCCCTAGAACCTGCCTTAAACCAAACCAAGAACATTAGTGTAGTAGGGTAAACGGAGAACTAAAATTTATCATCCTGTATTTAATTCTGTTGCTATTAGTTTTTATGTAAAGAAAAATTTCAAAAAACAATCAAAATATCAGATTCAGTCATTAGTAGGAATTTATCAAAACTGCCGTAACCATGGCATATGGGATTGACCCCTGGGTCACTACAAAATATTCCTCCACTGTCCCATGTCAAATTTGGTCAATCTAAGGTGATCAACTCTCAAGTGCAAAAAATTACATATTTTATGATACCAATCACACCTTCTTACGTTCAACAGAACCGGATCCTTAGGGTCTGAGAAAAAATTAGGCCTACCATTTTATTATATAGACGAGTGGATTTGTAGACTGCTACGCAGTCTATTTAATCAGTGTGTTTAGTTAGTGTTTTTGGCAATGTCAGTATACATAGAGGTGTGTATTCGTTTTTTTACACTTCGTGATTCCTCCTTTAAAATTAAAACAGTTATTTAAGGAACAGTTCTTG
>JAQHQX010000378.1:0-13697 GCA_034694425.1 Arrhopalites sp. Gr-Col-00791
TAACTTTTTTGGCGCCCCCGGATTTAGATGTAGTTTTTTATGGGGAATAACATATCCGAAAACCAGAAACTTTAATGAAGACTTTTTTTGCCCCCGATCTCAACCTCTCCTTTGATCAAGATTTTTTCAAAAAATATTTTACCACATATCGGACAAAATCCTATTTTTTGCAGGAAGCCGAAAACTTTATGACAGTACCTTTTGTGTAGCAAAGATATATTTTGCAAATTTGATCTTGTACAAGTGAACAAGTGACAGTTCAGTTGTCAATTTTTTTTTTGTTGATCAAAAATACTCATTAGCTGATAAACATCTTTTGAATATACGCAAATTAAATGATGTTTTCGAATTGAATTAAATTGCTATAATTAAATGATTGATCAAGCTTTGACACAATGAAATAAACAACAATGGACACAAAATCTTGATTGTTCTATATTCAGGATATGGATTTCCTACATATTTTTGGAATAATTTGAAAGTGCCCTAGGGAGCATCAGAACTTTGGGAAAGGAGGTAGAATCATATTAGAGAAATTGTGGGATGTTGGGATGTACTTTACCACATCCATTTTTAATATACGAAATAATTTTTGTGGATTTATTTGAAAGATAACAATGGAATTTTGTAAGTGAATAAAATTTACATTTGATTTTATAAGAAAGTTGTTATTATTGTTAGTAGAAGGAAATGATAGCCATGAGAAGGACTAGGAGGGCAAGTGGTTGGATGGGCACACTACCGGCCACTGTAGTTGTAGGAGGATCCTTGACAGAATCTCCTGGACTTCCTTCAATGGTGTAGTTATTGGTAGCACCTACTCCTTTGATGGTGACAAAAACACTTGTGGTCGAGTTGTCGAGTGGTACGATCAGAGTCCCAAGTTGAGTGTCGAGAATTCCATCGTTGATAGCTGAAGAGGGATTTTGGATGGAAAATGAGTAGAAACCCGAGACTTGACCTTGCGTCGTGCTGACCATCACAGTCATTCCTTCTTCTGGTAGAGAGAATTCGTAAAACCTTTTTTGGTTCACCGAGAGCGTGTCGACAGTCGTGTCGTTTAGGGAGGGCTCTTGAGGGATTGAACAAGTTGCGCTAGAATTTTTGATTAAACAAATTACAAGACAATCTCTCCGAATTTGTACAATCACGATTTTCAAAAATTTTCAAAAAGTTCAAACAATTAGTATGCAAATTATCATACAATTCAGATAACTGTAACTTACCTATTGAGTCGATTGAAGAACTCAGTTAGAGCTTCAAAATTGTCCATGGTAAAAACGTGAGTGAGGTCCCCGTAGGCGATGGTCTCCAACTCCCCAATTTCATACTTTCCAACCCCCACAGCAAACGAAATGATCCCCGCCTCCTCAGCCAAAGCGACATTGGTCAAGGGATGATCCGAAGACTGTCCATCCGTAAGAAGTGCCATAATTTTTGGAACTCCTGGTCTATCATCTGCTCTCTTAAACAAATCGACTGCGGCCTTGATAGCTTTATTTGTATATGTACCCCCTCCAATTTGCCCTAGTCCTAAAGTCAATTGACGAATCTGTTCCGCCGTCATCGTATTGTTCAACTCGAACTTGACGCTTGGATCATAGGAGAAAGTGAGAAGACTCTGCCTTACAGATTCCAGGGAATAGGAACCAAACAGATCTGCAGCAAAACTGATTGACTTCTGCCAGTCTTCCGCCTCGATGCTACCGGATTCATCCATCACAACCAGGAGGTCCATCTTGCCCGTGCATCGGTTTCCACTTTCCCAGTCGCTGACCGTGTCGTTGAAGTTGGATGCTGTGCAGTCATTGGCGTAATATTTACACCAGTAGGTAGCTTGCATCCACAAAGTTGGTGGAATTTTAGCCTCTTTGATAGTCTCTAAAAAGAGACGGGCAGCGAGTCCTGAGTGGAGTGGCTTGGCGAGGTCACTGTAGGGCATGGTGAGCCAGTCGATGGAAAACGTATTTTTAATCCCACTATGCAGTGGAATTAAGTGAGGGTTGGTGGCCACATCTTTTGTTTTATCAAAGTATGTATCTCTCAACTGCCAAATACCGCCACCCTTCTGGTATTCGGTTGCATTTTCACCAAAATGGGTTTCGACAAGGGCGATGCGTTTGAGGATGTCAAAATCATCCAGAAAGATAAAGGAGGAGTAAATTTTACTGAGAACTGCCTCTACCACGTCTTGACCTGTAGCTCCGCTCACAATAGTCTGGTCAACTGCCGCTAGCGTCAGGTTCAAGGTCACTAAAGTGACCAGTAGGGCTATCCAGCTTTTCGACATTTTCAGATTTCAAGAATCTGAAAAGAAATTGAATTCAAAATTGATTTAACTTTCCCTTACGAAGTACATATTAAAACATTTTTATTTGTATGGTTTGACACCAAAAAATCATTTGAAATTTCAAAATCGCCTAATCAAGACTGGGGTAATATTTAGCGGATGCATCTATTCAAATGGGCTACAATAATTTTAGCCCAGGTTCTAATTATGAGACTTACGGTAATCCAAGAATCTTGGATAAGTTTAGATATTTGTGGAAGATGAGAGCAAAATATTGTTGATAAAAATGTAGGAAATTCAACTAGAGATTTGTATGAAGTTTTTTGGCTCACGTGACGGATGTGTAATTAAATTTGAATTTGGGGCTTGAGGTCGCTTTATGTATAATAAATAATAAATTAAAATGTGTATTTGACTTGATATGGACACGAATCTTTGAGGTACCGAAAAGATAGATCTGGTGGTTTAGCCCTAAATAATTTGATCCTAATTAAATTTCAGAACAAAATTGTGGACGCGGAATGATGACCTCCTTGTGTAATTAGTATAGTGAATTAATTAGAATTAAAACTCTAATCAAGATATTGTCGATAGTGTTTTTTTTCAAGAAAGAGAAAATACCTTAGAGAATGTGTAAAATTGAAATTATTTGAATTCCATCGAAAACTAAAAAAAATAATGTCGTTACCTTGGACTTGGACTCAAGTTGATTGTGTTGTAAACTGGGGAACAAGAAATTTGAAAATGATGATTGGATTTGAATTGTGAATGTAGAAATGAGAAAATGAATAGCCGATCAAGGTGACCTTAGATTGAGGGAACCAATCAAAAGTGTTCAGATTTATTCAGCTTAAATCATAGTTTGGTTGAGTTATCTACTCCACGAGGTCCTCTTGATCCCCTCTTGATCAATTTGATTGGATCACCCATCTACTTGTAATCAATCCTGGTCCCAGTCGAATTCAACTGGTGGCCGTCACCCCTTTTAGATGTTAGGGGACATTCATCGATTTCTTATTGTAAACTCCCTTGAAACACTAAAAATGTATTTGCAATAGTTGGACATTAAAACTATTTGTGTGTGACAACTATACCTCATACCTCTAGAAGGTAGAAAAAGGTGAATATAATTGGACAAATAGTTAGTACAGTCAATATGAAATCACACCTAAATATACAAAGTTGTTTTAATAAGCTACCTACAGAATGTAGAAATACTAATCAATCAATTACAACATTTCTCATAATTCAAACACGTATATATGTGGAGGTCAGAACCAAAAGCCGATAACTACATTGTGCCCTTGCTTTAGTATGCGCACATGTTTTTCATGTGCAAACAAGTATTCATACCTCCGTAAGGGCAGAATGCAATTATCGGCTTTTGGTTCTGTCCTCCTCATATATTCTAGTAAATAGACAAGGTTTAAAGTACAAACCGTCGCGCCGTGAAGATGATTTGTATTTGTTGCTGTCAATGAGTATTATGACTATGTAATTGGGACGTATAATGAATATGAATACTTGACCGTTATTCAAATCGAAATATTTTGTAATCTGTGAAAAAGGGCAGAGCAAAAACAGCCACTTGGTTTTTAATTAACTACAATTCATGAACACATTCTAGCGTTAACGTGTAAACAGCAATTTTGTAGCTCCATCAATTCTGCATCTGATTTTTATAATTCCCAAATGGAACGATTCTTATAAAAATCTTTAGAAAATAGAAACTAAAGTCAAAAAATTTAACATTAGGGGGTACTGTTCATTCTAAGTAAGTCATGAGTGTTAGTTCAATACTAAGCTAACTATGGCTATAGTATAGTGATGATATTTAAATATTTCAATACCATACTGTACTCCCAAAAGTCCCAGGGCAAAAGTAGACCACTCTGTCACAATGGATAATTATTTCTGATTCGTTGTGTAGACAAAAAGTGTCAAGAGGACCTCGTCTTGATTACAAAAAATTGTGGGACTTGAGATTCCACAGTGAAAAATGATATTAGAGATTTTGTTCAAGTGGCTGTTTTTGCCCCGTGTACCACTTTTTGACACCAAACTTTGAAAATGAATTAAAAACGTTTCAATGTTTCGACTTCTGATGAAAGTTGAGATAACCAAAATGCGGGGGAAGAGATGGACTTTCGATTCATGTAACTATCGTCGCGAATGTAGTGAAACGTTTTTGTACAAAAGCTTTTCTTTAAGTGCCTTGTTTTTACCCCATTCTCCTTACAGCTTGACACTAGAATAAAAACTAACTAACAAAGGTATCCGTATTCCAGTATGCTAGTCAATCATCAGGCAAAACTGGTTGTATCGTCCTGTAATAGACTTCCCTGTATAATGAATTCTAACATTTTGTACACCCTGCATACCCCTTCATGTCAAGGTAAAGATTTGGATCATGGTAAATAAAATCCCCAGTAAATGGCTACTATTATTGGTAGCTCAAGAAAAATAGGAACCGCTCAAGAAAAACCACAAACCTCTCAAAAATGGTAGTGCTTTGGCAGCTCGCTACTTCAATCAATTAAAAACTTTTTGAGCGGTTTGTGGTTTTTCTTGAGCGGTTCCTTATTTTTTGTGGGCTGCATTGGCATTAGCATATGCGGTAATCTATTTTTTATGTGCTGTTTTATATATTTCCCTTGTGGGGATGTGATTTACCATGACCCTAAAAATTTCACAGGACTCTCCAATAGAGAGTCGCCATCCAAAGTTTAACTTTGATCCCTGACTGAATTAATTGCAATTTTGAAGGTAGAATTCTCATCAGATTTCTATATTAGTATTCCAAGGTAAAATAAACTCACGTTTATTTTATCTTGAAATACTAATTTCAGCTAAAATTAATTCTGTCTTCACATTCTCCTCGATGAATACCCACATGTTAATTGTCATCCTACTTAACATAACAAGAAATTAAGTACCTAATTATGAATGGAGTAATAATTTTGCTCAGGCAAATATATTCAAACTCTGGTAGATTAGGTCAAAGAATATTCGGGAAGTTTGAATACATTTGCCTGAGCAAAATATATATCAGCCAATATGAATAGTTCATCTATTTGTCATGATTTCCAACAGAAAAAAGTTGCCCATTACTTAATTAGCTAATTACGATTAAATGTCCATGAGAATACATTGGACTTGTTTAAAATAAGCTCAAGTGGTCATGTCAAAAAGCAAATCCATCAATTTTGTGTCCATGATTTTAAGAATATAAGAAGTTCCATCTAATTATTTTGTCAAGATAATTAATGATTTAACCTCATTGTGAAAACTTTGATTAGAAATTGTAATTTGAAATCAATCTCAGCAAACAGTCCGGAATGACACAAGTCAAGTGGAGATTATGTCACCTCATAATAAGGTGATATAATGAGGTCCTCATTATTACAATTATTTTCATCACAATCCTAATCAAATGTTCAATATTGAATTTGTAATATCTACAAATTCATATTTAATTTTAACTTTGATTGTGTTTATATTATTCAAAACCAATTTATATTGTTTATTGCAAACTGATTATTGAAACAGCTTGACATGATGTAATAAAAATTAATTAAATTGGTGGTGATATCAACTCTAAAATATTTGGTTTAATTTCAATTAGTTGGTCATGGCTAAATTTAAATGTGTGTAATTCAGGGAGTACGGCGCAAATAGTTCATTTATATCGTTTAATTCCACAACTTTCAATAATTTATTGTTGACCTCAATACCAAATTCTCATTGTGGTTATTTATTTAAACTCTCATGTTACTACTTGGAACTTTGATTATTCTGAATTCCTAATTTCTCATTTGTTTTCCTCTGGTAGATTTTCAATCATTTCAGAGCAAAGCAGAGAAACAGTTAAATACCCACAACCCTCAGTCTGTCTGGCCGTTGGTTCCGCTTGTACATGGCCCAGTCAAACTTTAAGATCGGTGTGATGTAGCATCAACGAGCCCACTGGCTACTAGAGGGGGCCACAAACTACCGGTTTAATAGTAAACCCCTCTACTGAGTCGCTCCTTAAAAAAATTTACAAGGAGCCAAATCTCTTCTATTTACATGAGATAAGAGAACATTCGGTACATTTATGACGGTAGAATATACACTTTGTTCCAGTCAAATTTTTAATAAAATGTTTGTCCGAGTGGAGGGTCATCTATTTCGCATGAGATAAATCCTTCTGGTGACTGATTATGACTGACGCGACCCAAATTAAAGGGTTTGTTTGAAGTATTATCACGTGATGTTTATGACCTACCCACCTCTATCTGTCACACTTTCTTGGTGGAAGTTGATCTTAAAGTCTTTTTTTCCTTTGGATACTGGAAGAGTTTCCACAAAAAGGTCTCTGAAAGATGAATGGAGGGAACAGAATCAGAATATATGTCAATAAAAAAGGAAATAAGGAATGTACAAGATATTGATTCATTATATACAATCTCATTGTCTGATTGTGAGACCGTACAAATGTAGCATAAAAAATTTAAGGCCGTCAAGGGTAAATGTGTTTACAACTTGAAAAGTTGAAAAGAATAACTTATCTCCTTTGTCACAAATTGTCTCATTATTTTACTTTTCATTTTGTATCTTTGATAAACAATCAACTTGGAGCATATTTTATCTTTCAGTAGAAATTAACATTTTTCAATCTGATTCTTTACCAAAATGGTGAACTTACCACAAACACACACACACAAATGTATGTGCAAATATTTTCAGCTATTCCTTTCTGGCAGTGTTCAAGGGCCGCCAGAAAGTGGCCGGCAAAAAGTTGCAGAAAGTAAAAATTTACGGCCATGCCCATAAAATCGTAAGATGGAGACTGGAATTCACAGTAAATAAGTTGGAATCGTTTGAAAATTGATCAAACCGTGGAGTTAGTAGTGGCGCGAGTAGGTTTATATTTTTAATTTTTTCAAACGGTCCATTTGAATACTTGCACATATGTATGAGCTGTTAAGCTCACAGCTTGGGAGCTGACGCGTCAGCTGAAACGTCATGACGTTTCAGTTCACTTTCAGCTCACGAAACCGAACAGATGATAAGAAGCCTTCGTTTCTATAATTTTATTGACATATTTATTGATTTTTCTGTGGTGTTTAAATAAATGCAGCGAAAAATGTATGCCCAGATTAGCATCAACAATATCAGTATTTACAACAAAATAAAATTTCGACAAGGTTAAAATATTAATCTTTGAATTTAATTTGAAATTGTTCAACAAATTTTGCCCCTTTTCATTTAAAAATGGTACCTTCCATGAAAAAAGTTTTGTCTGAACCTGTAAATGATAATTCACACTGTTACATAATGTCGCATTGTGAATAATTCAGCATGACAGCAATTATCCTTTAATTTCGGTGATTTAAAATTTTCGTTCTTTTTGTGAATATTGTCACTCCTATAAAATGTCGAAAACGAAAACTATTTCCATCTCCTTTTATTTTTTCATTTGTATTTGCTTAACCGGACAAAAAATCTTGATTGATTTTTCTATCTATCTTTAATTGGACTTACTCCAACTGAAAATATATGAACCATAAGAAGGCCCCACACAAGATAACCATATAAATTCGGTCAAAAACCCCAGAACCCCTGTAGCCAAACCCAGCCCACCCAAACAGAAAATACATTTGGTCAACGAATTTTCAAATGTTTTCAATCTCCTCAAGCCACTTATTTCCATCGTATCCTTTGCAAACATTCTCCAAATTCTTTGATCATCAACAACTCGCCCTCCAATTTCATCTGTCCAAAATCGGGAGAAGTAAATTTTCAGCCAAAATCGACTCAATCCTGACGACTCAAATTTTTGAAAAGCTTCCACAAGAAGATCCAGATTCGGAGACGTCACTGACCAAATCGTACTCCCCAAGAAGATGGGTGACTTGACGAGGTCATAGTTCCGTTTTTCTTGCGCGCATAAAACTGCTGCGGCTGTGGACAATCTGTCGTAATCCACAAAAATCGCCTTGGAATCTGATTTCTTTTCGTCATCAGAAGCCATCCAATTTTCAACTATTAATTTCAAGGTCACCTCTTTCCCATGACCCATTTTCTCGAGTCTATGACATTATGACGAAAGTGACACTTTGACGAGGACACTATGACGAGGACATTCTGACGACTCGGACATTCTGACGAAACAGACACTCTGACGACTTGGACACAATGACGACCGTTTCAAATAAATGTATTAATTTTATTATTTCATAAGGCCTAATAGGCTTAAGAAAGAGTAAATACGTGCACACATACAGCGTGTTTCTTAACTGACTAGACGAAAGTAAAAATTCATAACTTTTGAACCAGAGAATGAATTTTCAAAATTCCAAAAGGGTCGAGTAGAGGGATGTTGCGAGTTTTGTTCGCAATAACTTTCAAGTCAAAAGTGTTGCTAATTTGAACTCATTTGAACCATTTCCTGTGCTATTTTGTATTTTTTGCATGATGTTCGATACCCTCATTTCAACCTAAGATGCAAAAAACAGCCTCCAAAATCTGTATCTCCGAACCCTTGGCAGTTATGCGAGATAAAAAAACACGTGTCCCCTATTTTTTCTGAACTTTCAGGGGGAAAAATAGAAACCTAAAAGATATCCACTTTGGGGGTACTCATGGGGGGCGGTAAGATAGTCCCCCAAATCTCCGTAGGTGCCCCTTTGAATTTTGACTTGAAAGTTATTGCAGAAAAAACTCGCAACATCCCTCTACTCGACCCTTTTGGAATTTTGAAAATTCATTCTCTGGTTCAAAAGTTACGAATTTTTACTTTCGTCTAGTCAGTTAAGAAACATGCTGTATGCACTCGAAATAATAAAATTAATACATTTATTTGAAACGGTCGTCATTGTGTCACAGTCGTCAGAACGTCACACCATGTCCCACTCGTCATTGTGTCATAGGTCTTCGTCAGAGTGTCCGAGTCGTCAGAGTGTCCTCGTCATAGTGTCCTCGTCAAAGTGTCACTTTCGTCAGAATGTCATTCTCCCATTTTCTCGATGTTATGAATTGCACTGAAAATGAACAAATCATAAATGTTGTTCATTCCCGTTCCAAATTCAAAGCCACTTTTCACCAAGTCGAAAATGTCGCGATTTATGCGCTTCACCTTCGGGGCCAAGTGGCTACTAGTCAGCGCCGTCATGTAAAACTGGCAAATAAGGAAAGCAAGCAGAATCCAAAATGCCCGCCAGACGCGTAATCTCGTGAATGTCTTAGGTGCCAGCGGCGGTACTTGGAGTAAAAATGGAGCCAATACTTGAATCGAAAGAGAAACTCCTTTCAAACTGAAGACACACCTAAAGAGGATTATTGTCATTATGATAGATCTGATCAAGCAGAGCCACACGCTGGAGTCAAATGGGAGCGCAATAACGCCCAAAATATTCTGCTTGTCGAACTCGGACGGATAAACAATGCCCAGAAAAACGTCATGAATCTTTCTCATATGATCCACTTTGAATTTGGTGCGAGCTGAAGAATCCAAACCGTTCAAGTTGAAGGACATGGTGGCACACCACTTGCCATTTTGCATAAAAAGACCATTAGTTAGCTTAAGTGACATATTTAAATGACTAACTAGATCAACAGCCAGTTTCAGCGCCGGCCCGACTAGATCGTGACGGTTCTCCAGGATCTCGCGTACGGTCGAAGTCAAACTTTCCTCGGCATACTTTAGCCTGTTCAAATTGAATTTTGGAAGATAATCGTAGAGAGTACCCAAGTAAAATTTTTTACGTTCTTTTTGAACGAGGATTTTCAAAGCGACGGGATTTTGAAAAATCAGGTGCTGCCATGACGAGTCATTTAAAATCGGAATTATTTTGACTAGCAAATCCTCCTGTACTACCATCGGGTCGATTATGAATAGTTCAGCAAGGTCAAATGTATCCAAGTTTACACGGATATTCAAAATAGTTGAGGGCGCGTAACTGAAATCACGTGACATGGCAAATATTCCAACATTACTAGTATCTCTGTGAATTCTTGTTTCACTGGACGACTCAAAGGTGAATATCAAATCGTGAAGTGGACTCCGATCAGGTTGCGATTTGTAAATTGTCAAAAACTTTTCTAGAACCACCAGAGGCTGGTGGGAATGCAATGTGGAATCCTGAAGGAGAAGGTGGAGATGGGCGTTATAAAGAAATTTGGGAAGTTCCCGTGAGGGGCAGGACGAGGAAAAGTTTTTGAGACACGAAATGTGGGGGATTTGAAAATTTTGGAGGTGTTTTGAAAAAAGTTGGTAATGGTCGTGGGCGTGAAATGTGAGTCTGGTGGTCTTGAAAAAGTTGAATACGAGAGACAGATGGAAGTTGGGCTTTGCCGGGAAATCATTCGTCGACATGAGGATGGACGCCGGAAAGAGAAAGAGGTAGAACGTCGTTAGAAGCATTTCGTCTTATTCATTTAGTAAGTACATTCTTTAACCACAGACCAATAGCTATTCAAAGAGTGGAGAGAGAAAGAAGAATTTAGTTTATTTCTTGTGTTAATATTTAGCGGATCAAGACCCAGTAGAATATGCACAAGTTTTTACGAACGATTAATACAATTCATTCAAAAGTTGTCAACGTTTGGTTGTGGTTGTAGACGTGGTTACTACACACAACCACATGATCCTCTAGTCACTGTTAATACTCCGTCATGAGTAGTTAATTTTTGTATTTCAAATTTTTCCCTAAAGTATTTGTAGAATGGAGCGATTGTACTTCTATTGCTGAATTAAAATTACAAATATTCGAGTAATAGTCAATGCTTTTTATATGTACGATGGTCATCAATTGTCCACTAAAATGGTTTTGACAGATGAGGTTATGAGGTCAGTCAAAATATTTTGTACTGAAGAATGATGTTTTATTATCAAACAATATGAGACAGATGGTGGTCTTTATTTGCATGCCCTGTCGCCATTAGTAATCCTCGGGAAAAGAAAAGCAGAACATCAATTTGATTATCCTTCAAATGCTGTCTCATCATTACCATGCACCAACTTGAAGTGGCCCTTAATTCATTTTGTGATGAAAACGCCAACAAGTTTTTTAAGGGTTCGTGTCGACTAGTTTGTCATTTTCGTCTTCAAATCTCGCCAACCAGGACTATTCTTAAAGGACATCGCCGGATTTATGTACAAATTACACTTTCTGTTCGAATGAGCTTAAATTTAGTACAGAGCTTCCTTGGACTTTCCTGAACAATGTTTAGCTCACCACTTTTCGAGTGATTGCCTCCTTTGACCTCCAGGGGTCATCAAAGTTGTTCCTCCATTCAATTGAAAATGCTAGACTTCGACGCCGATTGAGTTTCATTTGACACCTTCTTTATCTAAATGCATTAGCAGTATGATGAAACGCTTATGTAGGGTCACATCACCTCAAATGATCAACGACCTCAATTGATCTCTGCAATTTTAGTTGACAAAACACTCATTTTTATATCAAATGTTGTTAGAATATTGTTGCTCGTGTTCCCAAGAGTAAATGTACCAATTTTGGTGGTCCTCCGTCAACCAGGTCAAGTACACGAAGGTCAGAACGGGAGGGTATAAAAACAATTCAAAAACAGTTTCGTGCACACTTTCTTCAAATGCATAAATAGTGTTGAAAACTACACATTTTATAATCTTGTTTTCGATCTTGCGCGTAGCAGGGTTTTTTCGAATTTGTGCCTTTGAATTGTGACTCGTCACTTTGTGACCTCAGTGTGCTTGACCTTTGGTAATTTACTCTATATATCTATATAAAATGATACTTGGGAATCTTGTCCATCGTGCAGACACATCATTTGGTAATATAATCACCGTTTTATCAAAAAAATCTGGGTGATCAGTTGAGGACTTCTCTTGATCAATTGAGGGCATTTTGGCTCTCAACTGATCAAACAGACTTGTTTTTTCAAAATTTAATTGTGATTAGACGCCTTGTCAGACTGACACAAACTTGTTGTGGATCCATTCACCATGAGTTGCCACAACTTTTGTGAATGTTTGACATATGTAGCACCTTTTCGGCTGAGTTTGATTTTGAAGTGAAAGATTGAGAATAGGCGATCAGGTGAGGCAACATGACCCTAACTGTTTTAATTTCAAATTATAAATTTAGGTGAGGTTCAATTTCCTAATTCTGTCGCTCAGGAAAATTATGACCCAAAAAAATAAAAATCTACGGCGGAAAAAATTAATAAATCTACCGTCAAAACATTAAAAACTGAGGGCTAAAAGATTAATTTTGGGGGCCAAATGAATAATCCCCGGGGTGAAAAAACTGAGGGCCAAAAAAATAATTCTAAGGGTCGAAATCCTAATTCTGGAGGTGCATTAAATAATATTTCCTTCTTATGTGCCCGGGAATATTCAATGTTTCAATGCCACATAAGAAGAAATAAAAAATTCACCCTGTATGTAAATTGTCAATATTGTAGCCAATTTTAGTCTACGTTTTACCGACTTGGGTCATCTTCAACTTTTGCTCAATTTCAGCTTTGTATCAGTTGGCATTAAATTTCTCTGGAGTTTGTCAGTTTTCCCATAAGAGCCAATGGATTTTACAAACTTGAACTAATTTTTTCCATGAGAAATAATATTGGGGAAACTTTCATACTTTAGCAATATCTCCCCAGATGATGCATATACTTCACAATAAAAATAATTCTTATCCTATTATAATTTTGAAATAAAAAAAACTGTTGACGATCGATATTTTTTGGGTTTCGAATCACATTGGTTTCATATTGTGTATTAACTCGGTCTAAAGTTACTTTTTCATTTTCCTTTTCAAAGCATTTTCTTATGTCTTACGTTCTAAAAGAAACACCCAGATTTGGGCTATTTCTTTCTTTGTGCTTTGTATTCCAATTTCCATTTAATCAAATCAAATTCTGTTGAATTATCCCAGGACCCAGGATAATGTTCGATAGGTCAGTAACTTAGAGTTGGAATTCAGTCTGTAGGTTTGACTAACTTACTGGTGAGTTTGAGCAATTGATTGATGATGTAAGCTGATACATGATATATATGAAGTACATATAAAGTCCTGCAAAGGCCGAATACGAACCCAGATGTATTGAAAACTACGAGAAATATTTAAAATACAAAAGGCAACTAACATGTAAGAAGCTTTTTATTTATTATTTAAAATAATTAAACAAAGGTTTCTGAGACTGAAAAAAGTCGAATTGGCTTATCCCCTAAGAACCTATTTATTTTTTATGATTCTAGGATTATTCGTCCTACTGACTATTCGTCCCGGATAATTCGTCCCACTGACTATTCGTCCCACGGATTATTCGTCCCACGGAAAATTCATCCCATGGAAATTTAACTCACAGATAGCTTTGGACAGTGTTTTCGCATTACATCTAACACGCTCGCTTCGCTCGCGACTTGTAACAAACGAAT
>JAQHQX010000379.1:0-13696 GCA_034694425.1 Arrhopalites sp. Gr-Col-00791
TGGACTTTGTCTAACAGAAATTCATTTGCATACATCAAGTATCCTGAACAGGGTCAACCAAAAATGACTGAGGTTTTGATGCATTTTGGCAAGGATGTGAAGGGCAGCGTTCAAAAAAGCACACAAAATCATCAAGTTTAAATCATCTTCTATTCAAAATTCAAAGAGTTTAGTATCAAGTCATTTACGTCATAGAACATAGACAGCAAAACCCTACACAGTCAATTTCGCATTTTGAAGTACTATTTTTCCCTTATTCGGGATACTTACAGTAATTGAATTATACGACAACCGTGTGTGCCACTCCACACTTGGTTGTCCGATTTCGTCCGACATCAAAAATATCTTATCTGTTTATAGCGAAACGCTCGGTCATTAATTCTTGTCCTTTTGCACGTCGTGATCCACGACGTGCAAAAGGACAGGAATCACTACTACATATCACGACTCGTGATACTCGCTTAAGGCTAATTTTTCAAAGGTTTGTTTACAGGAACTCCAATCAGTACTCAAAATTTCTCATAATTCAGACGTTGGATGACATCAAATTGGTCGTCGTCTCAATCCGCCTGTTCAATCACGTACACTTTCACCTGATCTATGCGATGAAACAACTGTCCCTCATGGTAGTAATTGTGAGTTTGGTTTTTGCACTGAAGATGACGTCGGCTCGTTCCATTTTGGATGCGCTTCGCTACTTGATGGCTTTCGACTTGACAATCTTCTTTTCAATCATCTACATGACTGCATTCAAGATCCCTGATCTCCTCAAAGAGCTCAAACACCAAGTGCAGGTCAGTGCAAGAAAATTCCTAGATATGGATGGAAGACTGTACGTCAAAAAAGTGGTCAAGGGGATCCCCAATATAGGAATTAAAGTTGCTCATTTTCACACTCTCGAAAGGATGTCAACTCCAAACTTCATTGACTTTTGTGTTAAGCAAATTGTAAGTCTCATGATCATCCTCCGTTGAGAAACTCTATGGGATTGAAGATTCAGCAGATGAAAATAGTCATTATAAGGGAGCAACATATTATTACTGGTAGTTGGAAAAGTCAATGTTACAACGTCATCACTTTTCGGCCAGAGTGGTAGCATTGACGACTGGTATAAAGAGAGAGAATTGATATCTCTCATATATTCATGAGGAAACTCATTCAAATTCCACAAGAGAAATGAGTCAATCTCTCAATATCTGACTTGGAGAATGGAAAATTCAGGGCTTGTCCTTGGGAGAAACGAAAAATGGGAAAAATGGAAACAACCGGTTTATACCAAAAACTGTTGAGCGGTAAAAATTATAAGACAAAGAAATGCCGGGAAATAGAGAAATTTCTGATTTAATACGAATTTTTCGCGCAATTATATGATGTAATTTACAATGAAAGTGCATGGATACAGTACCAACAGCATTGACTCATAAACACAGACTCAATAGTCTTCAATTATCTTTAAATTATTTTAACGAGCACATAAAATTAATAATAGGTTTTTAATGCTAATGGAAAATTAAATCATTTATAAAAATTAAAAATTTCAATTGGTAGAATTCATTGTGCTAAAATTTTGATATCACACAAAATCCAGTATTAATCACTGGCCCGTCTCTTTGTTGACGAACTTGTTGGCTTTAGTAAAGAACAGTAAATATGTAGTTGAAATAAAACTTACACATTTTGTGTTAAACTTTGACAAGTGAATTTATTAAATAAGATCAAAATCAAACTGCCCTACAAACATGTTTAAAGGTCAACATTAGAATTCTAACAAGTGAAAATTTCCAACAAACAAATATTCCTCTGACCATAAATTTGAACCAAACATTCAACTAAAAATATTGAATAGTCATTACACTCAAAATTAGATAAAATCAACATAAAATGTATCCTATAGGACTACTTATTCCTGTACTATTTCTTTTAACCTCAAAGTCAAAATTGAGCTCAAGCTTCAGATTACACAAAATCGAAAAAGCAATTAATCTGGATCTAATATTTGGTTCAAACTCTGACTACTTCTACTGTATCCAATTGGTTACTACAGGATAAGAAGTACCATCATACAAGCGTTAGGAATAATCTGTTTCCCTCACGAATTTTCATTTGGGCACTTTTCAGAGAATAATACTTGCCTTTATAGTCATACCAATACAACCCCCCTTGATTCTCCAGTGCAGTACTATTACGATAGTAGTAGCCATTCAAACATGAGTAACCACACCTTCCGAACCACCAGGCACCATGACGCTTGAGGGCACAGCTACCATCTGACCATCCATCATTGTCTTCATCTCTCGTAGAAAATGGACGACCATTGTGATAAGTCATTGAATCTCCCGCATTGCCCGAGTATCCTCCAACAGTCAATTGGTACAACTCACTAGCGTTACCTACTTTGAAAGTGTCGTACTCGGCATAGGCACGATTGCCCTCCCAGTCTTCCAATTCTACCCTCAATTCCTGATCAGCCTGGGAAGTGAGAGAATTCATTGCCTTGAGTCCAATCCAGTAGTTTCCATCCACGTCTCCAAACCCTTCTTCGTAGTCAGTCCAGTTCAGGTAAAACTGTTCCTTTGGTCCTGAACTTCTTTGATGGATTATCGTCCAATTCCCTCCATTGGTCTCGAAATCACACTGAACAGAAATTGCAGGACCATCTGATCCAAAAGGGTAAATCTTGTAGATGGTATTTGATTCAACTAGCTCAACTTCATCACAGTTTTTGGGCCAATTTCCTATTCGAAAATGAAAATCATGTACAACGATACCAAATCGATCGAAAACATTGAAATTTGAGTTTTACCGATCAACTCGGCGACAATTCCCTTTTGAGCCTGGTATTCTAAAGCAGCATCCCGAAAATGAAAATGATCAACAAAGACCTCAAGTTGATAAAAAATATTGACATTTGAATTTTACCGGCAGCAGTTTTCTTTAATTCAGCTACTTGGACCTGGAGTTCTAAAACAGCATTTCGAAAATGAAAATGATCAACAAAGATCTCAAGTTGGTAAAAATTATTGACATTTGAATTTTACCGGCATCAGTTTTCTTTAATCCATCCACTTGGATTTGGAGTTCTAAAACAGCATCCCGAAAATCAAAATCATCAACAAAGATCTCAAGTTGGTAAAAAATATTGAGATTTGAATTTTACCTGTATCAGTTTTCTCTAAACCAGCCATTTCGATCCGGAGTTCTAAAACTGCATCCCGAAAATAAAAATCATCAACAAAGACCTCAAGTTGGTAAAAATTATAAACATTTGAATTTTACCGGCTTGAAGTCTCTTTAATTCAGCCATTTGGAGCCGGAGTTCTAAAACTGCATCCCGAAAATGAAAATCATCAACAAAAATCTCAAGTTGGTAAAACTTATTAAGATTTGAATTTTACCTTCATCCTGTTTCTCTAAGTAGTCTAAGTGAGCCCGGTGTCCTAAAGCAGCATCCCGATAATGAAAATCATCAATAAAAACCTCAAGTTGGTAAAAATATTGAGATTTGAATTTTACCTGCATCAGTTTTGTTTAATTCAGCCACTTGGACCCGGAGTTCTAAAACAGCATCCTGCAAGTTGGTCACAGTCCAATGTTGCGGTTTCTGACAGACCACCAAATTCCTTCTGGAACAATCGGCATCCGTCCATTGGCCGTCTTTCATCAACAAAGATTCATGCTGATGGGGACCGTTAAGAAGTCTCGATCTCGACAAATGGGATGTCAGCTTAGTGCAGTTCCTTGTAAAATCTCCAGACGGACGTCCATCAGCCCACCAAGTGAAACCAAGTTCGGATTGATCATCCCAAACGAAATCAGTTGTGCTGTCTATTTTTCTAATTGCTCCAAGCCAGACGTCGTCGACCACTTGGTAGGTCCCGTGAACGAGTTTGGTGACAAATTCCTGTTCCTCAGTGGAGTTTATCCGGATCAGAGTGGATTCTCCGAATTGGTCGATGCAGAACTGCTTGGCATCGTCGTAGGTCAAGAGTTGGTTGACGACAACTTTGAGACATTTTTCATTTCGAAATGCATACCAAGAGTCATTCTCACACCCAGCGAATGTATCCTTGAGGCCTTTAGAAAATCAAAATTCAAAATTTAATTAAATGGAGCTCTCGATGGAAATTTTTCACTACTTTTCCATGTGTGTCAAATAATTTAAAATGTGAATTTTAACTGCATTTTTTGGCAAATAAAATAGATTTCCTTTTCGAATTAAGCCCTCACTAATTGGTTTCTTAATATCAAAGTTGGGATTTTCGAATTGGGTCGAATGACTTTATTGACTTAAATGAATTATTAAGAGAATTTTAAAGTTGTAGACTTTTAGAATGCAAATTAGTCATTGAAATTCATACTTATTTGAATGGGTTTTGAGAAATGTCAATTTTATTGAAATGAAAGAGTTACCAGATGCTCCGTAGAGGATGAGTAGAATCACAATTGGTGAAACGATCTTCATTCTTGATGTGGAAATCAATGTCTGAGACAATATTTTAATTTCAAATGTTAGAGTAAACATTTAAACCTTCAATATGAGAATTTTATTTTTATTTTTTCAATTTATAGTCGACTTGGAAAAAACTACGGCTTAACCGTCAATAGAATCAAAGTCGAGATTACGATCTCAATTAAATTCATAATATTCAGTTTTTGTGTTGGAAAGCATTCCTCGAATTTGTTGACAAAGCAGCTTGGATTTAGTGGGTAATCTTTTGAATCGGATCTTGAAGCCCCACTTTGCAGTTGATCCTTTATGATGTTGGATTTTTGCATGGGTGCATAAACTGTTTTTGAAACAAATCGTCGCAAACCTCAAACCGAAACTAGAATTTTGTTCGTCAGAAAAAACTGGATTTTATCTACATCTTGTCCGTTTCCTCCATATTCAAGTTTTTCACCGTCGTTGAAAGAAGATTGGCCAAGTGATTTATACTGGTGACCCGGTTGACCTGAAAAATCTAAAAAAAATTAAGAGGGATGCAGAAGCATAGGCTAAACAAAATGTCTTTTCCGACGAAAATAGAGCATTTGACCTTATGACCTCTATAGCACTTTGATATGTTTGGTGACCTCCAGAGGTCAATGAGTACAATCGTTTCCACAAAACTGAAATGGTCATTTCGTGTGGCTTATTCTGCCAAATCTAGGTGAATTATGAAATCATGAATAATTCATCATGAAATTGACCAAAGGGGTCCTTGACCTCAGTATGGGGTAAGAGGTAGCAGCGAGAGGACATGACTTGACAGGAAAGAAGGAAAATTGAATTAAAACAAAAAAAAAATTTTCGTAATCTTCAAAGATGGTATTTAATTCTGACCAAAAACAACAGACAGCGAGTTCATGATGTAGGACATTCAAAATTGAAATTAGTCCTTTCATAATTTAAATTCATAATAATTTTCATGTGTTTCCCGAAATGTTGGTTAAATGAGACGAGTTACCAGATGCTCCGGCGAGAAAAACTAGAATCACAATTTGTGAAAGAATATTCATCTTTCATAGGGAATTCAAAGTCCGAGGCATTACTTAAATTTTAAACGTTCAAGTAAAGATTGAAACATTTAACATGAGGATTCAATTGCGATTTTCCTTCTCTTTATAGTCGACTTGCAGAAGATTGTGGCTTAACCGTGAATAAAATCAAAGTTGAGATGACAGTCTGATTTAAATTCACAATGTTGAATTTGAATTTGAATGTAACAAAGTAGTATGGATTTGGTGGGTAATCCTTTGAGTCTTATCTTGAAGCCTCAGCTTGCAGTTGCAGTTGATCCTTTTGATACTGGATTTTTATGTCATTTTCGAAACGAAAAGAAATTTGTAATTTAAATTGGTTAAAAAATGGAAATTTATTTTCCGCATTAATGTGGTCATGTCGTATCTCAGATGGTGGGGATTATGATATGCAGTATCTTTTTGGATTCAGACGACTGTGAAACCGTAAATACTGACAAAATGAAATAATGTTACACACAGAGACAAGACAACTGTACTTGCATGTAATCAAATGCAAAATTAACCAACTTCAACATCATTAGATGAGATCTCATCCAATGCAATTGGCTTATATCTTGTCTTTTAACAAATGTTACGGCCATCTTACAAATTTCGGTAGACGAATCCTTTGGACTTTAGAGGATGATGAAAATCCATGGGCATATGATGATTCCCTTTACTATGGCATGAATCTAGGAAAATTGGCTGCATTGCATGTACCTACTTCTTTTGTATTTAATAGAAGGTATCCCTTGCCATTAATAGAAGCCACAACGTATTTTCTTCAATCTGTTCTCAACCTGTTAAATGAGTGGGTGGTCGATCGATTCATGACTTGACGGAACATCTAATTGAAATGAAGAAATAATCAATTTTGATTGTACAAAACACAAGGCACAAAGTAAATGTAACCATTTGATTTACTCACTGGGATAATTGATATTATTTGATTAAATGGGGAATTTAAATTAAATGAGCAAGTACAAACTGATCGTTGATATGTTGCTGCATGATTCCACATGCACAAATTCAAATTCGGTCGGAGTCTCCTTCAAGAAGGGATCAACAGAATTGGCTGCCACAACCTGCCATTTTCGTAGAATTTTCTAGTTTAAGTTGGTTAATTTTGCATTTGATTACATGGAAGTACACCATCAATCATCATTTTCAAAATCCCTCACAATTTTTTTTCAATCCATAAAATGGGGGGGATATATTTTTAGAGAGCCCTTTTTCAGTCTTGTAGACCATGCGGAGATCTTCTGTGGTTATGAACTTTGAACCACTCAAAAAATCAATTGATGAAAAAAATTTGAAAAAACTTTGATTCTCCAAGTTTCAAATTTATCACAATTTTGCTTGAAACGTTTTAGGAAATTAAAGTCAAAGTACATTCCAAGTACTTTGAATGCCTCAGAGCAAGTATGTACGATACCAATGAAGATAGCCCTTCATGTGTAACTTGAACTCTCCCCTCATACTTGCTGTGGTTATTGGGTATTTGAAACTTTGTTATAACTTTTCCTCAATGAATGGGAACAAGTGTTTGACTAACTTAGAAACGCATTCAACAAGGACCTAAGAAAACATCGAGCCTTGCTGTGGTCATTGGGAATTCACCACTTGAAACATTAATTTTAAAAAATTTGCAATTAAAAGTGTTCCATCTCTCCAAATTTGAAAACTTTGCAAAATTTTTCCAAAATCAGCAAGGAATAGATGATACAAATAGTGATACACTATCGCCATAGATGTTATCAAACTGAAATTTAATCATGAATTGAATTGATAGGAGGATAGCTTGAGCCTCAGTTTTATTTATTTAATATTTAATAAAGGATGAATCATTAAGCATTTATCAATTCAAATAAAAGATTATCTGAATGTCTGAGCTCACACTCGTTTGGACGGATAAAAATAAATTAGAATTAATTCGTATATTTTTATGAATCTTAATTACAATTAAAAATGTTGAAAATCTTATGAAATTAAAATTGATCTAATTCCAAAATAATTTGGATTGAAATTTGATGGAGATGATAGAAGGAATAACATCAGGTTCAAAGTTTCTGGTAAAAGAGGACGTCAAATTCATTCTTTTGGATTTGAGTTTTTTCAAATTTGAAAGATAATTGGAGATCTCCCTCGACATCCATCACAGACCCTGCTACCAATTCCCTGTTGTGGATTGACCGTCCGATAAAAATTTTCTGTCCATTTTGGTTGACTCCTCCTCCAACAGCAAAATCCAACACGAGGTTGCGTGAAGTTCCAGGGGAAATTGGAATCCAAGAAACTTGATTCTGTTCAATGACAAGAGTCTAATCCCATCCATAAAATACCAATTAATTATCAAATAAAAATTAGTATTGAAATAATATTGAAATTATTAAACTCCAATTATCAACCTATTCAAAATGTGTAATTAAAATTTTTCAAATGATTTCTCACTTGTAAATGTGTCAAAGGAGGCATTTGCTCTTCTGGAATTGGGAACCAAGTGGAAATTCCACCATCTTTTTCTTGGACAATTTTCCCAACGATCAATTCTCCATTCAAATAGGCCCGAGCAATGTAAGCTTTGTTCAAATTTGATGAGCCACTTTCAGAAATTTTTAAGCTTCCCTCTGGGATTTGGAGTCCATTTAATGACTTCCAATTCCCTTCAAAATCAAATCCCAATTATTTCAAATTTATCAATTAAATTGTAATTCATTTGTCAGTTGATAAAATTATTAACATTTGGATATATTATTTCACATTTGTTACCCTTTTCCATTTCCATTTCCTGAAATACTCTGTTGGTTCTAAGTTGTGCTCGTTGCATTTGCATTTCAAAAACAGCTTTTTCTAACCAATTAACTCTTGACTTGAGTAATTCAACTTGTTTTTCAGATTTTACTCTACCTTCTTTCATGTGTGCTAAAAATCAAAAATCAAAAATATTCAAATTTAGTTTCCCTCCCTTCAAACTATTTTAATGTCGAGCAGTTTTAATTTAAGTTTTAACTGAAATTTCACAGTATAAAGCCAAACGAAAAAACGAAAAGTCTTTTTAAACAATTTGGAAAATCCATTTTAAAAAGTTTTCATGAAAGTTACAAACCCCAATTTTTGAAAACAATTTGAAAATTACTCAAATAATAGACATATTCCAGCATTTTACCAAACACAGCAAGAAGAATTATGATGCAGAAGAAAGAGAAGCGGAATGCTTCTTTGAGCTCGATCCGTTCTGGAATCCAATTTAAACTGTTGAAAGCTGTGAAAGTTGGAAATTCAGGTTTTCTTCCATTTTCAATTTTTCCTTCTTCTACCACTTGGTCCTCCAATTTAGATTTGTTCATAAGGGAGATTTTATTGTTTTCCTTTTCAATAGTCGATTCTTCTTTATCTGTCCCACCAGGTGAAGTGCCCAAATCATTCTGATGAGCTGTTTTTGATCCCTGCTCCAGATTGACTCCTTCTTGATATAAATTAGCACTTGGGTTTATTTTATTCATCTCATCGATCGCGTAGCTTTGTTTAAAAACCACGTCTTCAATAAAGTCAAATATTTTTAATCCGGCATTCTCAACTTCTCTGATGGCGTCCAAGAGGTCAGTCGATTTTTGACTCACATCACAAATTTCGACATTGGCTGGACTTTTAATTTGAATGTCTAGGCCGTGGGAAATTTTTTCGGGGTCAGAGTTCAAAAGTTTCGAGTGGGTAGTCGATCGATTCATGACGTGACGGAACATCTAATTGAAATGAAGAAATAATAAATTTTGATTGTACAAAACACAAGGCACAATGTAAATGTAACGATTCGATTTACTCACTGGGATAATTGACATGACCTGATTAAATGGGGAATTTAAATTAAATGTTAAATGGACAAACTGACCTTAGATATGTTGCTGCATGATTCCACATGAACAAATTCAAATTCGGTTGGAGTCCCCTTCAAGAAGGGATCAACTGATGCAGAGGGACAGGGAAGTCGAAAGAATACAAGTTTAGAATGACCCTTGACCTTAGAATTGAGCATATCGGCAACAGAATCCTTTGACTCCTTTGACCCCAAATCCTCTCCAATCCCTACTAAAAGGATTAAAGTGTCCGAGTCTAGTAATAAAAAAAATTCAATAATTGAATTCAATTATATTTCAAATTCAAATTCTCATTTAATTGAATTTAAATAAAAAATTTATCACAAATGTCGCGTATAGAGTCGGCCCAAGCATCCCAAAATAAAATTGGACGTTGACGCTGGAATGGATCGAGAGATAAAAGGTGGTGGTGTTCAACATCCTTCATGATTTCCTCGAAATATTCTTTCCAATCCAATTCCAATGGATGATCAAATAATGCTAGGATCTCGTGAGAGAAAATCCGAATGACCACGTGTGTTTCAGGTTGAACCGAATCTAGAAGCTCCCGCAAGGATTTCAAGACGTCGTTTCTCATTTCTATAGTGACCAGGTCACTCACCTCTATGGTCACAATTAAAGTCTGATCTTTTCTTTCAAACAAATTACAATCTTGCTGAATTTCGTTATATTTAGTTCGAATCATTTTACAAACTTTTATAATCTTCTCAACTTCAACTTGAAATTCACAAAGGTAATGAAATAGAAATAGAAATACTTAAATGGAAATATTTTTAAATATCAAAATTCAAATTTAGATTCACTGCAGGTTTGTCTGTGTGTCAATTAAACACCCATTCAAGAATGACCAAGTGGACTTGAGTAAAGAGGTAAAGAGCTGAAAATCTAAGTGTAAATTTTTGAGTTGAAACTAATGTCCAGTCCCTCATGGGGTCTTTGAACCTTTTTAACCTTGAGCTATCTTGTGTATGAGACGTTCAAAAACCTTGAAGATTAAAATATAGACCCTTCCCCTTATAGAGAGGCTTTATTGTACTAGTCCACGTTTGTGTTTGTTTCTGTTTTATTTGTGGAACTTGAATAATTAAAAATTAACTAAAACTCTGGGGGTTCTATATAAATCCATTAAAGGAAGTCCACAATAAAAATATTTTATGTTGGTTTAAAAGTGGCAAGTTGTTTTCCTAACTAGTCAATTTATTTCAATGTCAATTAATTAAATTTAGATGCCAGTTAAAAATCATTTTAACACAAAATCCAATTTTTAACTATTTTGATGTGTAATTCGATAACAAATTATTTCAACATTATTGTGGTCAATGTCAACAATTAAAATAATTGTAAACTATTAAAATATTTAAAATGTGAATTTGATCATGAAAATAATTCATTTAGTTAATGCACTATAATGCAATTAGTAACAATTATTATTAGTTTTTACTTGAAAAAAATTATAAACAACTTTTACATGTGAATGAAAATCAAGTTGTAGATTAAAATAAAGAATATTAAAAATCAGCAGAAACTCCATCGCTCATAATTAAAATTTAAATCATCCTCACTCGACGTTATTGACAATTTAAAAAAAACACGTCTTATTCCCAATTAATATTTCGAGACAAAAAGGTGAGTTTAATTAGCCCAGGGCAGCTGCAGGGATGTTGACGGTACGTTCAGGGTCAGCACAAAGGGGAGTGTTGGCCGGATAATCACAAATTAATTTGACAGGATCAAAAATTTTGTCAATTGGACAAGCCCATTCCCTCCTATTGAGCCCTTTATTTTCAAAGTCACATCGACAGTAGCGTCCTGTACATAGACCCAAAAGACCAAATCCTACACTTGACCCTTGTGGGTCACAAACATCGTTGCATTTGACTCCATTTGACCTCACAATGAGACTGTCCCTCAATATTGAGTTTCCTTGAATCTCGTTCAATTTAACAAACTTCATCGCCCCATTCGCATTCTGATTCACAAATAACCAAAATTTTTCCTGGGTCTTTGTTTGAAAAAAAGAACCTCGGTTTTTGGCCCCAATTCTTCGGCTGGTTTGAAAATTTTTATGATTATGATTTTGATTTTGCTGAAAATTCTTTTCGGATTTTGAATTTGGTTTCGGTTTTGGTTTTGATTCTGACTCTGAAGTGAATGTGGACTGGAACCATTTTCTGAACATGTTTGCTATACTTCGTTTGCCTCTAGAGGGTGCTGCATTATTCATGGCGAAATTTCCCATGAGAAAATCACCAGCTGATGCTTCTCGTACGATTCGTGAGCCAATCATGTAGGTAGACCCACCAATGCCATTCTGTCTTTTTGGACGACTCAGAATTGTCGAATTTGAATAGAAGGAATTTTCATTGAAATTTAATTGGGATTTAATTTGAGGAGTTAATTTTGATTGGGAGATCGAGGTTGAGGTCGTGGTAGAGATGACGTAAGATGAGAGTTGGAATAAAATGAGGATAATTGTAATTAAAGTTAGAGAATAAAAGATATTTGACTTTAAGTGCAGGGATTTTGGCAAGCGCATCATTTCCAGTTTTAATGAAGTGGTTTAGTCACGTGGTATCAAGGGAGATTGGAGAGGGAGATTTCAAAATAATTGAGCTGGTCAATGACAATTCATACTGGATATATTTTCTCCAGTTGTGGACGATTAAAATTGATACCTGTAAATTTAAATTTAAATTGAAGTTAAAATTTTAATTAGTTTTGTAAAAAAAAAGTTTGCGTTTTTAGAAACTGGACAATTTTAAATGTTGATTAATTTGGGAAAATTATATGTACATAATTTTTAGGGAAAACGTTTAAAATAATTTTGTGAAAAAATCTGCATCTATCGAATTTTCATAGTTGAAAAAATTTGGACAAGAAACATAACTTACGTTGTACAAGTAGAAAAATTTGAACTGTTCAAAATTAATGTCGGATTGAAAAAGTTGAACCTTTTAAACAAAATAAAGTTGGACGGCCAAAGTCAAAAGTTGAATGATGTTAGTGGCAGGAAACTGAATCGAGTTGAACGACTCAAGATCAGAATAGGACTGAAGAAATTTAATAGCGTTGAAATTGAACTGATGGACAGTTGAAAATTTGTGAAATTTATTTACAAATTGTAATTTGAAGATGATGACCTTAATCCTGTACATTGTTGGGAGTTGGGGATAAGTACACGAAAAATGAAAAGGAAAATAATGAACAAGATGAGATGAGATGATGGTGGTGGGTGCTGAAGATGAGATTGAAAATTATTTTTAACTGTGAAGAATGAAGACAAGTTGTCATTATTGTGGATGGATAATGGAAGAATTGCAGGGGGGAATAAAAGGAGTTAAAAATATTTAATTGTGTTTAGAAGGATAAGTGTGAAAGGTAAAAAAAAAGTACAAAAGGTTCATCATTGCGTGGAGCGCATCTCTCGTCATCACTAGGGCATTGTTCGACATAAACTTTTCATGTAGAACGTCAAAGCAAAAGCAAATACAAATAATGAACCATTCACTTTTTCCTTTTCAAACTTTCAAATTGAAAATGAAAACGAAAAGAAATTTTAAATGAGTCACAATTAAATTTTCCTCACTCCACAAGTAAATCATGTAAAATAAAATTACAAGATGGAAATATCAACAAGTATGAGGATGAGTTGGGGATAGTTGTAGTTAAAGTTTAGTTAAATGATGTTGCAGTTATATTTACTTTGTCAATAGGAAGAGCGAATTGGTGGAATTATTTCCATTGAAAGTAAAATGAATTTTTGTTTGCTGAAAATGTTGCAATTTTAAATATGTAAAATTGATAATAGAAAGTAAAGTAAAGGTTTTCCAATCTTTTTTTCAAAAATTGTAAATTGCTTTCAGAATTTAAATTAATTCGTAATTTTTTAAACTAATTTCGATTTCAATTTCTAGTTGTAAGTATAAAGACTCATTTAAGGTAACAAATTAGATGCTAACAATTAGATGTGAATATTTTGGCTGTTGATATAAGGAAATAAGTTGAAGAGTCAACGTGAGTCAAGTTCAAGGGAATTTATGAACCTTTTCACGAATGAAAGGAGCCAAAAAAACAAATATAATTGTTAAATGTAGTTATAAAGTCCAATTTAAAATGATGGTGATTAATAAATCAAGATGATTTTGTTGCGTTGGTAATTATGAGGACTTTGATTGAGATCTTTTTTATTAGATTTTACAGTCAAGGAATTTTTTGAAATTTTTGCTTGCAAGTCGAATCAGCACTTGGGTTAAGTTACAGCACCGCGGTTTCCACAGCGACTCTTGATTCCCAAAATGTTCATCTATGCACACCTCTGT